>JABCPU010000312.1:0-80246 GCA_016800925.1 Suillus spraguei | reverse complement strand
CGAAATTATATCCCGCCCGGGTACTCATTCTTTCGCCATCCGACTTCCGGATTCTATGCGTTCCGTACATCCTGTTTTCCATGTCTCGCAGTTAGAGCCAGCAGTTCCGAACACCATTCCCAATCGCATCCAACCTCCTCCGCCACCAGTCGAAGTCGACGGAGAACCAGAGTACGAGATATCCGAAATCCTGGACTCTAAACTGGACCGTCGTAGGCACCACTGCCAACTTCTATACCTCGTCCGTTGGTCCGGATACGAAGGAACGGACGAAGAAACTTCCTGGTTACTGGCCACAGAACTCGGAAATGCATCAGATCTCGTAGCGGATTTCCACTCAGCATATCCGGACAAGCCTGGTCCCATTGCTTGAAAAGTACATAACGAAATATAAGTACATTGAGGGCAGTAGCGGAAATCCGGATCTGGACTAAGCACCAGTCTCCATTTCACCTCCGGCACCCCCAGTCTCCTCCCCAGTCCCATCCGCCATCTCTTCCCCAGTTCCATCCGCCATCTCCCCTCCATTCTCATCCGCCACCTCTTCCCCAATCTCCTCACCAGCGCCATCCTTGTCGGATCCGGCAGAAACGGAAAGCCTAAATCCGGTCCGGATTTCCTCGATGAGCAGGGCCTGGAATTCCCTCTGTTGCTGGAGGAAGGCCTCCATGGAGCTCATCCGCTCCATGGCAATCCGACTCCCTTCCGCCGCCGCAATACCATCTTGGAGAAGTCCGTTGGTCCGCGCCAACTCAGCAATGATGCCATTAGCAGCGGCCACCCAAGCCTGATCATCGTACTCCACAAAATCCTCATCCGTACCTTCGATAGTGACTGGATTAGAGAAGACATCCGCGTCCGCCACATCTGGAGTAGGGCTCTCTGATGGCGCTTGCCTTTGCCCTTCGGAGATGGAAGTACCAGCAGGACGCTGCCTCTTCCGGCCCTTGGGCCCCTCAACGAATCCGGGCCTTCCCAGGACAAGTGGCCTTGTCCTTCCGGCAGACATCACAGGACTTGATCTACGAAACGTCGAAATCAGCGGATCCGAAGTTTCTCGGACGACTCACCATGGCATTCTTCTCAGCATCACCCCACTGGCACATCCGGCCCTTAGTGATGCAACGGGAGCAGTACCCATCCTTTGCTCCAGACGCAGGAGCAGCCTTGGCCTTTGCCAACCCATTAATATCTGGATCTGGAAGAGTCCACAGCACTCACCCGAGCCTCAATCAGTGCTCTCCGCCTCTTTTCCTCCATTTCCCTCCGGATCTCTGCCAACTCAATCTGCTTCAACTCCTCCTGCCTTTTCCGCTCCTCCGCCTCTTTCCGCTTCCATTCTGCCTCGGCTTCCGCTGCAGCCTTAGCAGCAGCCAGTTGCTGTTCCAGATCCGCCACAAGGTCAGCAGCAGACTTAGGGGCATCGGATTTCTTTCCAGACATGTTTGAAGACAAGTATTGTTAACAAGGATATGAAGTGGGGTAGGAATCATTTCGGACATCTGACGTCCATATATCTGTTGGATTACAGACTCAGCACTACAACCATCAAACTTCCCCATCGTCTTGCATTAATCTTGTCCGATCCGGATCGACGCTTCTTGTGCCTCAGGGGTTCGGCCCTAAGGGGGGGATACTGTCATATACCATACTTCTAATCTCAGATCTGACCATATCCGATCAGATCCGATCGATTCCATATCCGTCCGGTCCATAGATCCTGCCCGGACCACCCATCCGAATGTGCTCACTTCTCGCACCTTAACTCCCTTGTGTATATCTGCGTCTATCTCCTTTCGTCATCCCTCCTGTTTCCGGTATTCCGGCTGTTTATATTTCTGTCCTGTGTTACTGATCTGTTTCCTGTGTTCATTTCTGATTCATGCTTACTGATCCGCTGTGCATTAACTAATAGACTTCTGTTACACTTCGTACATAGCCCTCGGTCCCAGACTTGCTAATTATCCATCTTAGATACTTACAGTATATAAACCATTTGTAGATCTCCGTAGAACCTTAGTTCGAATATCATCTTAGATTCTACTCATTCTGTTCCCTCTGGACTTAAGCCACTTTCTGCTTTAAGTCACCTTCCGAGACTTAGGATTGATTCCTGTTATGAACTGGGGTGGCGTCACCAGCGACAGTGAGAAAACACAGTCGGTCTACTGGGAAGTTCTTACAATGCCCAAAAGAGGACAAGGTGAAAGTACAAGGAACACGTTCCGAGTACGATCAAGGGTCTGGCCTCAAAGACAAGTCTAAGAGGTTCTACGAGAATAGAGACTAAGACTAAGGAGTGCTTAGACTTAGAGACGATTCAAGACGACTTAGGTTGGAGACCTAAGCGAAGGAGATTCCAGGTAAAACCCAGTAAGATTAAAGTAGGGAATCTACTACAAGTACACTGTGCTTAAATAGGCCAATATGTGCGCACAGACCAAGTAACCGTGAGAACGTAACTGCGTATCCTAATAAGGAAGGCATGTGTTGTACAGATGCGTTGAGCATATGAGTCAGAGTCATGTGACATGATATACAAGTAAGGAAACAAAGGGAAAATGAATAGGGGCACGTACAACTGTAACATTACCCCCGTATTACATTGAAAATCACCGACTTTTCAAACATCTCTGTTGTCGCGGGATCATAGTCGTCGTAGTTAGCGACGTCTTCATCAGCGGCACTCCTCCTAACATATAGGCTGCTTCCTCCTCTGCTACAGTCCTCGCCTGTCGACCTTCTTTGCATCGTCGACGGTTAATAAGATACTGTTCCCACCTACGCAGTGCGTCATAGAATCCATCGTCCTTCCATGTAAGCGTAAACGGAGGTTCTCCTCGACGCTGGGGGCAATAAAGAGATAGATGGGTAGGAGCGCGTCGAAGGCAGATTTGGCACTGATAGTCAAGGCAATTCTTTTGCCGATGTCCAACGATGCCACATAGTCGGCATTTCATGTTTTCGTCAGTGTTAGAGGTGGCCATGTGTAGTGGTGATGGTGAAATAATGGGTTTGGGACTAGTGGATCTAGCACGCTTCTTCCCTTTCTGTCGCGTCATGCGTTTTAAGGCGAAGGCGTTGTCACGCCTAAGCTGCGCTTGTTGTTTATTGGTCAGCGTGTACGCGGAGGCGGGGAGGTCAGGAGTAGTTCCTTGTTCAGCAACCGCAAGGAGTTCGTTAGAGGAAGAAGGGGAAGTGACGCCGAAGTCTTTTACTAAAATTGGCGAGACAGGATCCATTGGACCAAATGATGACGGAATAGTCATGGGAGGATGGATGTGAAGGTCGCGAAGTCGAGGACCGAGTGTTACCAGCTCAGTGACAGGGATTCCCAATAGTTTCGCGGCCTCACACTGTTCTTCTGTGCAAGGTTCATATAGCCATGAAGGATGGTCAAGAGAGACTATGACGGTAGATGGTGAAGTCGGTTTCTCAATAGGAGACGGGGTTCGGGGGGAAGAGAGGTCGGCTTGTGTTTGTTGTAGATCAGTAATGGCTTCTTCAACTAAGTTTCTGGCTGCTCTGGTCTCAGCGACTGATTGCTGGATGGTTTCGACGACCGCGTTGGTAAGCTGCCCGATCTCTTGAACAGCAGTGCATAAGCCAGCAAGGGCGTCAACACTAGAATACACACGCGAAGAAGAGGGTACTGGAATAGGAAGTGGCGTATCTTCCTGCGGAGAGGGAGGTCGAGCAACACCTGCTCGATGTTCGGCCACGATGTGAATAGCTTCTTCAACATTGCTTTTAAAAGAACTGGGAAGCAACAGCATAGCGTAAGAACGAATACGTTTTTGAAGATGTAGGAAGCGTTGACGGAATGTAGGATCGGTGGTTTCTTTAGCTGTGGCTTCAATAAGAGCGGCGGTGCGGATAATGTTGACGAGGAGGAGGGCCGGAAAGGCGCCTTTTTCTGTGAGGATTCTTTCAATTTCAAGGGCATGTCCTTCACATAGAAGGGCGGCTTCGATGTAAGAAGTATTGTCGATTTCTGTGGTGAGGGATCCATAGTTTTCATATCAGAGTCGGAGTCATTGGTGGCAACGGTGACGGGGGTGATGTAGGCAGTGGGGAAAGACATTTCGATGGTGGTAGTTGATCAAGTGCTGGTGCGAGTTGATTGACTGAAGGATAATTAGAGGGCGTGTTGCTTCTTATAAGCATTCAAGATTTGAGCGGAGTTCTTCAGGTTCTTCTCTGGGAGCCATTCGTTATCTCCCGATGAATATCCTTTCCAAGAAACGAGATAGCGTCGGCGAGTACCGGTTCCCTTGTGAGAAAGAATCACTTCTATTTCATATTCTTCTTCTTCTTCGATGATGTCAGGTGGTGGTTCAGGGAAGTTCGGGCCATGTACGTCTGTTTCGCTATAAGACAATAAGACAGAAGCGTGGAACGTGGGATGAATTTTCCACTGTGGAGGGAGTTTGAGTGTGAACGTGATGGGTGATAAGACATCGATGATTGGGAAAGGTCCGTATCACTTTGGCGCAAGCTTCCTTGATGGGAGTTTGAGTCTAAGATTGGCAGCAGATAACCAAACCTTATCTCAGATCTTCCATGGAATGTACTTATCTCCTCGGGATCGTTCAGTCATCGTTTGCATTGCAATGTTATGGCAGGCAATTGCTTCTTCTCTTATCTTCTGCAGAGATCGTACTCAATCTTCCGCTGCGGGTACGGATGAATCAGGGATAAGGTGGGGAATAGTGCGTGGTTCATATCCCATCATCAAATAAAAGGGTGATGCATTCCTTGCATCATGTTTTCGGTGGTTGTGGACGAATTCGGCAATTGGTAGGTGTTCTACCCAATCTTCAGGGTTGTTGCGACAATAGATGCAAAGGTATGTTTCAAGTTCTTGATTAAGCCTTCCGTTTGACCATCGTCTGAGGGTGGTAAGCCGTAGATGGAGCAATGACGTAGTCGAGAAGTCGGGCAAGCTCCTTAGAGAAGCGTGATAAGAACTGCGGACCTCGATCTGAGATAACTTTGTCATGGAGTCCAAATCGACGGTAAACATGTTTCAAGAATAGCTTAGCAATTCCTTCGGATGTGACGGTTTTCAAGCAAGGAATAATAATTACCCCCTTCGTAAGGCCATGGTCTACCACGACCATGACACTATCAAAGCCTCCAGAGACAGGGAGGTCAGTGATAAGATCAACAGAGACCTGAGAGAAGGGACGGGTCGCAGAAGAGGGAATCGGAGTAAGCGGGGGGCGAACGGGATGGGTATCCGCTTTCATTTGCTGACAAAGGGTGCAACCCTCAATGTATTTCCAATATAGGAGCCCATAGCAGGCCACCAGGCTTCATGCTTGATGAGTTCTTCAGTTTTGAATCTTCCAGGGTGTCCCGCGGTAGGATGATCATGGTACCGTTTCAGGATAGCGGGATGATGTGCCGGGGGAATGTAGGCACGATTCTTAAAATAGAGGACATTCTCCTCTATTTTCCAGTCAGAGAGTGCCAACTTCATGGGAGGAAGGCACACGCCATCAAGGGCGTCAGAAGCCGTTTTAAAGACAGGGTCGTCGAGGGGGTCAGAGGATGACAGGACATCCTTCAAGTCGGTGTCAATAAGGCGAACGAATAGAGCGTCAGGAAGGAGAGTCTGGTCCTCGTTATTGTCTTTGCCGGAGTTATAGTCGGGCCGGCGGGATAGTGCATCAGGTACTGCTAGTTTGGTACCTGCAACTGGTGCAATTCGATGTCATAGATAGATAAAATCAATTGCCAATGTGCTTGGCAACGGTAAGCTTCTGTGCACTTCTAAAGTACAGAAGGTTCTTGTGGTCAGTGAATACCAGGACAGGATGTGGGTTTCCTTCAAGATAGTGGCGCCATTCGTTTAATGCCCGGATTACGGCAAGGAGTTCCCGGTCAAAGATCTGATAATTGCATTCTGCGGGGTTCAAAGACTGTGAAAGATATGCACATGGATGATAAACACCATTTTCATCAGTCTGCAAGAGAACTCCGCTGGTTGCTATGAGCGAAGCATCGGTGGCAATAGCAAATTGTCGGGAAGGATCTGGATTACGGAGTACCGGTTGGGATGTAAAGCGTCGTTTCAGTTCTTCGAAGGTGTCCATGCATTCGGTTGACCAATCAAAGGTCTTATCTTTCTTTGTTAAATCATAAGAGGTCGGGCAATGTCAGAATAGTGGGAAATGAACGTGCGGTAGAAGTTGCAAAAGCCGAGGAATGACCGAACATCTTTTACAGATTTTGGGACTGGCCATTCGGAGATTCCCTTAGTCTTGGCGGTATCCATAGCAACTTGTCCAGGGCAATTATCATTCCGAGGTATTCCACTTCTTCTGCATCAAAGGTGCATTTCTCTGGTTTCAAGAATAGATGTTCCTTTCGTATCTTCATCAAAACCTGTCTTGTTCGTTCACGATGTCTGTCATAGTTGTTGAGAAAATGAGAATATCGTCCATGTAGATAACCATCCATCCTTCATTGATTTCTTGCTGGAAGGTGCGATTCATATATGCTTGGAAAGTTGCTGGGGAATTGCAGAGGCCAAAGAACATGACGTTCGGTTCAAAAAGCCTGAATTCCATAGTGAAAGCAGCTTTCCAGCGATCATCGGGATGAATGCGAATATTTGTTATAGCCGGACCGGATATCCATTTTCATAAAGAACTGTGCGTTGTGAAGACGTGCACAAGGGAGATAGGGAGTGGGAGCGGATAGGCGTTCTTGACTGTCCAATCATTGATGTAGCGATAATCTTGACAGGGACGCAATTCTCCACTCTTCTTTCCCACAAAGAAGAAGCCACTGGCTTGAGGTGACTTCGATTCTGAGATGAAACCTTTCACAACGTTTTCATCGATAAACGTTTTGACAGCAGCACGTTCTTTTTCTGATAGCGGGTAGACCTTAGATGTATGGGGAATGAAACCGGGTTTAGTATCAATCCGATGATCAATACCAGGGCGTTCGGGGGGTAGTTTGTTCAGTCCATCTTTAGCAAAACATCTGCAAAGTCGTGCAAATAGTCCGGGACCAATTCTTCGAAAGATTTCTTTTTCTTTTCTTTCTCGTCCGTGGCGAATTCCTGAGCTTTGTTACTGTATTTCGGAGGTGGAAGGGGGACTGTGGAATAGTTGTGAAGTTGTTCGAATTGGGAAGTTCCGTCATGTGTGAGGGGCGTGTCCATGGATACTTCTTCTATAATTCTCATGCTAACTCCATCAGTATCATATTCCACAAGAAATTCTCCATCTCCTAGTTCATAAGAGGAAATTTCACGGACTTCTGGTGCATGCCAAACGTCTTGCATAGTATTGAATTGATCATCATCCTCTGTTGGGATCAACGAGGGCACGGGTTCTTCTTCATCGGGGGTTTCTTCAATTGAAACTGAAAGAGTTTTCGGGGGAACATAGAATTTGGACAATTTCGGTACGTTGGTATCTCGTCCGGGGATCTCCTCTTCTGCTTTTCTTTTCCCGTGCTTCTGTTTGTCTATTGGTCGTTGCTCGATAGGTTCTTGTCCAACCTGATGTTTGGGTTCAAATTCGTTCTTGTGCTTTTCTGGTCAGGGAATCGGTGACACTGCTCGTGGCAATTAGACACGAGGAGTGGGGTCTGCAGTACTTGGCATTTGTACTTCAGTTTCGGATCTTCGGGGACGAAAGGGATTATGAGGGATTTTGGAAGTCTGGAATGTTGCCATTTGGAATGATGATTGAAGAGTTGAGGCAACCCATTCTTCTTCTGATCTGTATCCAAGTCAATTTCAATTTCATCTGATTTTGCCGTCCGGGAAGGACAAGTGTTTCAGCAGCCCAATCAATACTTGGGTTCATTGCTCGTAACCACGGGATTCCCAGAAGGATTTGATCTCTTCTTCCTAGTTTGGTAATATTGAATTTTCCATACATGGTTCATTCATCAATTTTGACCACCAGGAGACAGTAGTGCATGATTGGTCCTCCTTTGATAAGAGTTCCATCCGCCGTAGTAACTCGAAATGGGTCTTGAGTTTTCATCATGTGATTTGATGGAGTTTCACAAACTCTTCAGAGATGAATGTTCCGGCTGCGCCTGAATCAATCACAGCGGTGGTGTTGACAGATTTTAAGTGAGTACGCGAGTGGAGGGTTATAGGGATACGAAGTTCTTTTCTTTCACCTACAGCGCATACAAGTCTTAGTAATACATTGGGAGAAACATACGTTGAGTCTTTGTTTCTCCAAGTCAAAAATCCGCGACAATCCGTCTTACTGTTTCTTCATCATCTTCTCCTTCTTTGACTTCGGTTTGTCAGAGTGGGGTCTTCTTCTTTCTATCAGGACAATTATGAATGCGATGTCCTGTCTTCTTGCACCCGAAACATTGCCCCTTCTTCATGCATTCGGATCTCTCCATATCGGAGATTCGATCTACGACCATTGCATTGGAGTCTCGATTAGGGATGTATCGTGCATTTCTGTAGTTCTTCTTCTTCTGTTGTGGAGCATGACGTGTCCTCATGGCTTGGAGACGATGATGGGAATTGTCAATGGACATGCATTGCAGAACAACGTCTCAGAATACTTCTGAAACATCTCCTAGTGCGAAAAGCTTTGTAAGGATACCCCAATTCAGGCCATCTTGGAAGAATTGGATCTTTGTTGCATTATCAGTGATATGAGCCTTGGCTGCAAGTGCCTCGAAATCAGCAATATAGGTGTGAAGATCTCCAGTTCCTTGTTTGAGGTCCCTGAGTTTCGTAAGTGCGGTTCCTTTGGTATCCACCGGTTCGAAGGCTTCTTTGAAACTTTTCATAAAATCCGCCATTGTCCCATAACCAACTTTTTGTCCAGAAGTGTTGGTTGATTGAGCATGGTCGAGGAATTGCTCTTTCCAGGATTTGGCATTTTTTTCTGTCATAAAGGATGTTATGAAAATGATCTTCTGTTTGTCGGTAGTGTAAAGCTTTTCGTTGATGTCAAAGTGCAAGTTGCACGACTGAATAAACTTGCGAGAGTTATCGCGATCTCCATCAAAACCTTTTGGTTGACCGATCTTGTATTCAAATTCTTTGGTCGCCATGTTTGATGATTCGTCTGATGAGTTATACTTTCTCGGTGCCTACACACGCTGTCTTGCTGTCCGTTAGGGCTTCTCTTGACAATCTGCTCAGCGTACGCATACGCTAGTCTGTTGATCTAATCGATCAAGGTTCAGGGTCGAAGACTAGATAGTCGATGATCAGATAGACTTTAATCTTTTGTTACGAACTGGGGTGGCGTCACCAGCGACAGTGAGAAAACACAGTCGGTCTGCTGGGAAGTTCTTACAATGCCCAAAAGAGGACAAGGTGAAAGTACAAGGAACGCATTCCGAGTACGATCAAGGGTCTGGCCTCAAAGACAAGTCTAAGAGGTTCTACGAGAATAGAGACTAAGACTAAGGAGTGCTTAGACTTAGAGACGATTCAAGATGACTTAGGTTGGAGACCTAAGCGAAGGAGATTCCAGGTAAAACCCAGTAAGATTAAAGTAGGGAATCTACTACAAGTACACTGTGCTTAAATAGGCCAATATGTGCGCACAGACCAAGTAACCGTGAGAACGTAACTGCGTATCCTAATAAGGAAGGCATGTGTTGTACAGATGCGTTGAGCATATGAGTCAGAGTCATGTGACATGATATACAAGTAAGGAAACAAAGGGAAAATGAATAGGGGCACGTACAACTGTAACAATTCCTATAGTCTATATCTCCGACTCTATCTTCGGATAGTCTACCTCCGTCAGTTTCTAGTTAGGAACTCGTTCCAAGACTAGCCTTAACCTCTGTCCTCTCCTTGCGTTCCGAATAACCTTCAGACGTACCATATCCGATACCTTCGGGCACCCGGATCCATCACGCAACTCCTTCCAGGTCTTCGGACAAATAACTCCTCCCTGAAATAAAGGGGCATTACTCGAGAAAGGGGCACAGTGCACGAACTGAGGCCAAAGCCCTTCGGATCTCTCTACCCTTGAGTACAGTCTTAACAGGAAGGCAACTATAGTACAGATGTGTTGAGCATATGAGTCAGAGTCATGTGACATGATATACAAGTAAGGAAACAGAGAGAAAATGAATAGGGGCACGTATGATTGTAACAGTGCATGAGAAGTTCAGTCAAAACAGCAATCAAAAGTCCAGCAGTATGCCAGCGGTAACAGAGAATGAGCATAATTGATTAACAAGCGATAAGGAACTTTAAAGACTGAGTTTACTACTGGGTAGATCCAGAGCTAGACAATAATCCTGACCTATAGTATGTGCAAAGGGGTAAAATCAGGTATCGTATCATGCGGGGTGCGCAGTGCTTATATCCTAAATTGTATGTACTCGGAATGCTCTAGGCAAGATCAGTAGCACTCAAGTATAGTAACCGCCATATGTAAACATAGTGTGAGGTGCTGTGGCATGAGGCAACATGTAATAAGACTTGCCATGGAATCAGTGATAACGAACATAAAACAAACAACGCACCAAATGGAGCTATGCAGATGTGGCAAGGACATGGGAGGACATCGGTACATGGAATGTGGTGCGGCAATCGGTACGGTGTGCAGTAAGCATGGAATGCCGCCAGCAATGCTAAAGGGGTAAGACGGCCATGGACAAGTGGTAACTCCTATAGATGTGAGACGAGTGTCAAAAGATAGAGTTTTAAGCCCAGTGCCAATATGTTCGTTACAACAGCACTATGAACCTCTACACTATGTTCTTTTGTTCCCATATGCTGATATTGGATGGGGAACCAATGATCTACCTGAAGTACCACAACTGTCGCAAATTGAGTGGTATCACAGTTGTCTGCTTGCTAATGACGACAATCAGTTCACAATCTTTGGATGCCTAACCTGTGAATATGTGGTTGATATGTATTCATGCACAGAAGAACAATGACTGGCTTACATACAACATGAACAGCATTATCAGGGACATGAAGTTTATGCCAACGAGGCTATTGCAGGTGGGAATTATGAAGACAATGAGGAAGAGTTCAACCCAGAAATCAAACTGCCTGCCAGCTTCATTGGTTCACAATCCTGGTCTTCTGAGCAAACAGGAGATGCAATGACTCTTGGCTGCAAATTTGGAAAGCCTATGTTTTTCTGCACAATGACATTCAAACCTGAGTGGCCAGAAGTACAAGAATGGCTAGAACCAGGGCAAACTGCTTTGGATATCCCAATTATAGTTGTGAGAGTCTTTAAATCACATCTAGAGAAAGTTCTGCATGTTCTCTGAACATCATTTGGAACCAAGAAATACATGATCAAGGTCATTGGATCTCAAAAACGGGGATTTCCTCATGCACATATAATCACCAAGGTAGGGCACTTGACAAATAGTTGCTTCAGAAAGTCTGAATACTGATAATCTTTACTTCATTGTTAGGTGGAACCAGAACTACCTCTGGAATTCCTTGACACTATCATATGTGTTGAGCTTCCATGCAACAACCCTTCCTTCATGAAAAAGTAGAGAAATACATGCTGCATGGTCATGATCATCTGACTCAACTCGGTAGCAGATGCAATCGAGATGGTCAATGCATCTATGAATTTTCTCAGTGTAAACAGCAATCCACGACAATTGATGAACATGGGAGAATTCACTGGCATTGACATGAAGATGAGGACATATGGGTGGAACCTTACTCACTTTTGCTGATTGCCACTTTCACTTTGAGGTGGTCTATACAGCCAAAGTGTTCAGTTATCTTTACAAATATCTCTACAAAGGTCCAGACACTGCACATTTCACCATTGAGGAAGATATCAATGATGATGAGCCAGTGCCATTGAATGAGATTCATGACTATCAAAAAGGAAGATTCTTATCAGCACCAGAAGCAGCATGGTGTATTCTCAACTTCGAGGTCACTCAAAAGGAACCCTCAGTTACAAGTCTTCTGATTCATTTACCTGGATTAAACATTTCTCAATTTCATCGACAAGGAGGAGAGAGATCATCAACATCCCTTTCAAATTGTTATTTTCTATGAGCAATTGAACTTGCTGAACTTCATTATGAAGATTATTTTAAACAATTTGTACTCTACCCATACATTGAAGATAATGAACTCATGCCTAGTGATTATCCTGAAAGACAAAGAGAAGGCATCATTCGAAAGAAAGCATCCAGATGAGTTCATTCGGAAAAAGTGGCTCACATTCAGACTGTATCCATTCAGTCTGGAGAGCCTTTCTACCTTCGTGCTCTGCTACTCCACTGACCTGTACTTTCTTTCATCGATCTTGGCACAATTCATGGACAAATTTTCAATACCTTCCATGAAGCAGCCTGTGACCTTGGACTATTTGATAATGAAAATGAAGGATGTCCTGCACTCTGTGAAGCCATTGAATCCCTCCGCACTCCTGCTCAACTCCAATTTCTCTTCTCACAAGTCATCCTCCAATGTTATGCAGCCATGTCACTTTGGATGGAATTTCATGAATTGATTTCCATTGACCACATCCAGAGGCTCAGAGACCAGATTAATGGTTATGAATTCTCACTGTGGACCATTGATGATCTAGTGTCTCAATCAGGAAGACACCTCACTGACTTTGGCCTTCCATCCCCTCTCAGACAGTCCATCGAAGTCTACAATGAAAAATGCTATCTGCGTCACAATCACACAGTATTTAAAGCACAAGTCAACAATATGTGTTACAAACTGGGATAACATTGACCAACAACAGTGAAAAGACACTGACAGTCATTGGGAGTTTCTACAACATTCAAAAGAGAACGAGGTGATTGACTAAGGAACACATTGTGATGAACATATTGACTCTGACCTAAAACCCTATCTTTTGACACATGTCTCATGTCTATAGAAGGCACCACTTGTCTACGGCTGTCTTGCCCCTTTGGTACAAGCCGCCAGCATCACACGCTTACTGCATACCATACCAACTTGCCAGTCCACATTTTTCAAGCTGATGTCCATCCATGTCCTTGCCTTGTCCACATAGCTTCATTTGGTGTGTAGTTTGTACATGACTATTTATCACTGATTCCATGGCAAGCCTTATTACATGTTGCCTCATGCCGCAGTTGCCTCACACTATGTTACATACCAGCGGTGACCTCACCTGAGCACTACTGATCTTGCCTATACATCCTGAGTACATACGAAATAGGATATAAACACTTGACAGCCTGCACATATATGATACCTCATTTTCACCATACTATAGGTTAGGATTAGTGTCTAGCTCTGGAACCACCCAGTAGTAGACTTAGTCTTTAATTTCCTTTACTGCTTGTTAATTGATATCATTCATTCACTGTTACCGCTGCCATACTGCTAAGCTATTGACTCCTATTTGACTTGACTTTGCACCAACTGCTACTTTACTGCTGAAAGTACTGCAGTTGACATTCTTGTTTCTTCTTCACCGCTCACACTATACTGCTACTGCTCATTGCCGCTCACTCAATGCTACTCGGAGGCAATGTTATAGTCACTACTACCACCACTACTTATGACACTAGTTCCGCAGCATCATCACTGACTGCAGCAACTCACTGCTAACTGCAGCACCACTCTTACACTTTTGTTTGACATTATCTTGACTATACTAACAGGCATCCCCCTTTAAGGTTGAATGTTCTTGCCTTAGCAAGTCAAGCAGACTAGGAGAAGCGCAAGACTCACATACTAGCTTAGGCCATAGTTTATCTACAGCTCAGGCTAGGTTGTATCTTTACAGCATTCCTTAGGCAATCAAGGGTTTGTTGTATGAGACTGAGGTCAAGTACGATATCAAGAATAGAGACTAAGACTAAGGAGTGCTTAGACTTAGAGACAATTCAGACAACTAAGGATTGGGGGTCCTTAGCAAAGGAGATTCCAGGTAAAACCCAGTAAGATTAAAGTGGAGAATACAAGCATAATTCACTGTGCTTGAATAGGGTCATATGTGCATACAGACCAAGTAACTGTGAGATTGTAACTGTGTATCCTAATAAGGAAGGCATGTGTCATATGGATGTGTTGAGACGTGTGAGTCAAAGGTTTAGTATATATGTATGCTAAACTGGCCAAGAAACAAGTAAACAGATCATGTGATATACAAAGTAAAAGGGGAACAGAGGAAAATAAATAGGGGCACTTCTTTTTCATCAAAGGATGACCAGGTCAAGGGAAAATGTTTTTTGGTGAAAGCACTCTCATCAATACTGTGTGCACAGGATCAAATAGTACTCATTGTCAGAAGCAGTGCATTGTGTGCAACTGTATATGACTGTGGATGCACTGCACATCATATGATGTTTGGAATCCCAGTAACTGATGACAACGTCAACTTACATAGCTCCATTCACCCTCACTCGCCTCATGCAGATCTCATTTGAAATGTGACAGCAATCATTTGGGATGAACTTCCTGCTGCCAACAGAGCGGCTTGAGAAAGTGTTGATGAAATCTGCCATATGATCTGCAATCGTCAGCAGATACCATTTGGAAGAATACCTTCATAGGTTTGAGAGACTTTGACAATCTGGACCAATCATCAGTGGAGCAGGAGAAACAGCTACTCTCGCAGCATCTGTAAAGTCATCAGCACTATGGCAAAATATTCGAGTTATGAGCCTCAACACTGCCATCAGGAGCATGGGAAACCCACAATTCACAGCTTTCATGGATCATATTGGAGAAGACACCTCTGAAAATTGATATTCTCTCAGACTCATAGCAGCAACCACTGACTTCGAGGATACTTCGTGTCTATTCAGAGAGATTAATGAGAAGCAAGACTGCGCAAATATTGTTTTTCATGACTTATTACTATAAAATCTAACAACTTTGAGCCAACCAAAGGCACATCCTTGTATATATTAAATAAAGTATTCACCTACAAGTATATCAAGCCAATGTAACTAGAATTTTTGTAGTAGTAAATAGAATATGTAGTGGTGTATTGAATATATGGATTGGAATTTTCGCATTTTTGGACATGTGACATTACTTTGGCATATATTGCTATTATTGTTGAGATATATCATTGGTCATGTGGCTTAATGGTAAGAACACTCAATTAGCCAATGGTCCTCAATTATACCAACGTCAAAATGATCTTAGTCAATAGCACATAGCATGTACTGTCTACATCAGGCGCTGCCCCAGGAAGACAATAAATAGGATTATTAAAAAAAAGAACACTCAATTGGATTGCAGAGGTTTTGGGTTCAATTCCTACTGATTTCAAATTATAATGTGTGAAGTTAATCAGGTGATGTGACATGTAATATATCACATGACATTTCTTTTGGCATTTGTGCTCCAAAATCCACAGGTCCCACAGGCCTGTACAACAGGGACTTAGCTGTAGGGTCTGTGAATCTGTACAAATGTGTACAAGCCCCCCCTAGTTTGCTGATGGGTTGAAGCTGTCAGGGGAGTATGGTGTCCCGACAAGAGAGTAGTCAGGATTGAGATCATATGGTGAAGGATGTTTTTGGAGGTTATTGAAGTATATAAATCTGGGCACGGGTGGGCAAGTGTTACAGTAGTATGTGCCCCTATTCATTTTCTCTTCGCTCGTACTTTTTATATCATGTGACATGTCTCTTGACTCATACACTCAATGTGTCTGTACCATAGCTGCCTTCCTCTTCAGGATATGCACTTACATTCTCATATCTCTCTTGGTCTGTGCGCACATATTGGCTTATTTAAGCACATTTCATTACACTTGTATTCCTTACTTTAATCTTACTGGGTTTTACCTCAGAAATCCTTTTACTAAGGTCTCCAACCTTAGTCGTCTGAATCATCTCTAAGTCTAAGCACTCCTTAGCCTTAGTCTCTATTCTTGATCTTGTACTTGACTTAGCCAAGTCTTGTATGTCAAACCTTTGCTCTTGTGCATCAGTCAGAGTCCACACCTGAAAGCTCTCTTCTGAGTTTGCGTGTTAAGAACTATCCCAGTTCATAACAGCAAGATGGTTCAAGATCAGGGACATTGTTAGCAACCTAGCCAGTGTCATATACCGTACATTCAGGTCTAGATCAAATCCAATCCATGGACATCCAGACACCCAACCTACACATATCTGATCCACCCATCCAATCCAGTTCACATATCTGATCCACCCATCCACTCCAATCCATATCCATCCATGTCCATATCCGATCCGTGTCCATATCCGATCCGAGTTCATATCCGAACTATTCCCACGCACCTGCGCATTACCCCTTTTAGAATATACCTGTGTCTCCGGCTTCTGGGTATCTCTGTGCTTCCAGTTCTCGGTGATCTCTGCCTCTGTCTTGATAAGTATTTCATACGAGCTTCATCTCCGAGTTCATAGCCTTATGTCCCGCTGTACTTACTAATGTGTTTCCGTATGCTTCAGACATAGCCTCGGACTATCCGTACTTACCCTCCAGCATGCTCCTACAGTATATAAACTTGTAGTACAACTCCTGCAGACCTTAGTCTGATTATTGTTCCTACTTCTGTATATTCCTTTGATTACTCTGTATCCTGTTATCATGTCTATATAACTCCATCTCCGTTCTTGCACTTGGGCTCCGGCCCTTGTAAGCTTCCGACTCAGGCCTATGGGATCACTCCCTAGGCCGGAGCTTTGATCCTATGTCATATAATCTTTTCGGATTCGTCCATCTCCGTCTATCATCTGTTTCACCTCCGACTCTACCATTGGTAGTCTTATACTGTCTGTTTCTATTCCGGACCTTGTCCGGAGTAGTCTATACTATCTCTACACCATATTCAGACCTACTCCTCTCTAGTAGCCAACACTTCCTCTAAGATCCACAGAGCTATGCTCATATGATCATCCAATCATCCAATCATCCAATCATCCGCTCCTCCGCTCCCTCCCGCTCCTCCGAGCTCCGGACCTTTGGACCCCTAGTCCTCCGGATCCATCCTATCCTATCCTCTGACATCTATGAATCATCTTTCCCTCCAGAGCTCTGCTCCTATCCTGCCCTGGACTTTGTCCAGCGGACCATCCTTCATCTGTTCGACTTGGAACTTGTTCCAGTAGTGTTACCATTACTCCCTACCTTCCAGAAATAGTTCCGGCGCATTCCCGCACTCATCCGGAAGTCCATCAGAGCTCTGTCGAGCTATCCTGCCTTAGAGTTCGTCCGGACCCTCCATCCGGACTCCACCAGAACTCTCCCTTGGACTTCATCTGAAATTAAGGGCACATACTCGGGTAAGGGGCACAGCGTACGAGCTGAGGCCAAGCCCCTTTGACTTACAACCCTCCGGTACAACCCCATGTAAGACCAGGACTTCTTACTAATCTCTGGTTTTGCATGGTCGTAACAGCCAGACACTAAGGAACTTGAGTGGTATCTGCAACAGGCGCTCTATAAAGAGTGGCGGCCCATGTGTATCAGTCTCCTAGCATGGAGTGCACTAGTTGTATTGGTCAGAGGTGGGCGTCATGTGCTGTCTCACGACCCACATCACAGAGATGAGGTTTCTTGATGATCAAAGATGTAGAAGCAATGAGCTTCTATGAAGTTCAAATATGGACAATAAGCTTATGGAAAGCTTATTGAAAGGAAGTTCAGGGCCGGAGATCAAGTAGATTCAAGTTAAAGAAGTACAAAGGCTATCTGTGTGTATTTATACATAAGATTGAAATGGAGCACGAATATGTAATTATTGCTAGATTAAATATGAGGTCAGATAGCCAGTAAGATGACACATGCTCAGGGATGAGTCAGAGGCATATGAACCAATGAAAGCACACATGTGTGAAAGGGAGTCATAGGTGCGGAGCCAAAGGTATAAAGGGTATGAACCAATGAGGCGACGCATGAGTCAAGAAAAGATAAGGGAAAGATGATAAGGCATAAAACAATACCAGTCGTTGTTTGAGAGCCAGCAGGCTATCTCCATGAACCAAGGGGTGGCACATGTTGAAGCGCAGGGAGAGGCGATGAGAGCAGAAGAGGTGCTTGAAGCGCGAAGTGCACAAAGAAGGCAAAAGATGTGCAAGGAATGTGCATTCAGCGACAATGGAGGAGACAGGCGTAGGTGAGGTAAGGAGTGATGAGGGCAAGCCAGACAAGGTAGCAGAGAACAAGGATGGAGGCCTCATCGGGACAAGTGTAGATGGTGATGCATAGGAGGAAAAATGATAGGAGGGGCGCAAGAAGGTGTTCTTGTAACAGACATGCACCAAGAAATGATCCTCATTGAGATCAAAGGCAGGATCATGAGAGAGTGCCGTGCTCAGCACGCTTGCAGAAGGAACAAAGATGCTGATCGGAGTAGTCTCACTTGCATTGAAATTGTGGATTGTTGAGATTGAATCCAATGCAGAGCTGGGAATTGTTGGAGTGTCTGCAGAGATTTCCATCTGAGTACTTAGCAAATGTTTGTTCCTTTCAACGAAGTCTCTTCAGTGCATGCAGAGAAGTGGTGGCCAGTACGCCCACAGATGATGCACATGGGGTCAGTGGACTTGGCAGACTTGGAGTCTTGAAAGGAAGATTGTTCCCCATCATGTTTCTTAGGTGCGTGCTTGGAGGAGTTGTCATAAGGTTCAAAGTGAGAGGAAGAAGCAATGTTAGAAGACGATCAGCAAATGAAGAACAAAGTTGCTGTGAGTGACGAAAGAGTTCATCCTGTAAGGTAGCATATCTCTTCTTTTGCAGATGATGACTCCACTCAGCCTCATCATGCTTGTGAGGGCATAAAGTGTAGCTCTGTCTTGTTTCAATGTCAAATTTGAGGATGGCCTGAAAAAAATTTCAGATGGCTTCATCCTTGGCCAGCATAGTAAAATGAGAAGTCCAATATTTGATGGCTTGTGTATCACCAATGTCACCTATTCAGGTGAGGTAATGTTGAAAGGCTTCCTGCCAGGTGAGAGGATCCAATTCACACTCATTTTCAAATTGAGAAAGGTTCAAGAGGTGATGAGAGACGCCATTGACATGCACCTTAGTGCATTTGATGGAGTGTCCCTTGTGGTGTAAGCACTCTGTGTTCTTATTAGAGAAAAGTGTCAGAGGGCAATATTCACTGGCGTTAGCGAGATCTTGGATAAAATGATGAATGCTGAAGTTGTAGGTAGAATCAAGCCCACTGGAAGACACAATCTCCTTAGAGCTATCAAACAGGACTTTAAAGATTAATGAGGGAGGAGGTCTCAAGCTGGAGGATATAGCTTTGGTAGTGCCGGTGATGCCTTCGAGCACAGCAGCCCCTTGAGCCTGTGAGTTGGGAGATAGGTTCACAAAAGCTGATATCCACTGTTGCAGGCTGTTTGCAGCAGTGGGAATGGGAGGGACAGGAAGAAGTGGCTCGTCCTGAGCAACATTTGTATTACCTACATCTCTAAGCAGTTGCAGAGCTGCATTGCTCATTGCTTGGCGAGCATTCTCGCCATGACTTGATCACGTGTCATTTGTGTCCCCAAAGCCACGGGTACAGCCGAAGGCGCCCCTGTTCCTAATGGAGTTGAGGAGGAAGAGGCCAAGGCATTGCCCAGAGCAATGGAAGTGGCCACAGTAAGATAGACCACAGTCATACATAACTCAATCACATGGTGTGACTTTGATGGTGACCGACTGTGACATTATGTTACATTTTACTATTGACAGGCACTATCAAGTCGCTATCATACATTGAGATCATGCAAAATATTATCTGGCAGTACTCGGTGGCCTTTGTATTTTTTCAAGGCCCATGCAGCTTGTTTCCCATTTAATCCTTTATGATATGCATCCATGAACCAGCAGGCTCGTGTCGAAAACCTGATTGGTGTGAACATTTCAATGTAAGATTTTAATAATGAACACACCAGCACATACTATCAAGCGGCACTGATTCGAGAGCCAAGAGAATATTCCATTCAAGGTCTGCTTCTTTCGATGATGCAGGATATTGACGATAAACTCATTTCACATATTCCCAGCACTGTTCGATGAAGTTAAGTTGTGACCAAATGGCTTTGCCCAACTTCCAAGATTTGCAATGTTAAACTATTTCCGTTTCAGTATAGTGGATGGTAGTGAGTGGACAAACATTCAAATGCTATCTCTGCTATCAGTTTGAAATATATTGTAATTATAAAACCTAGATCCTCTGTGGATATGCTCAAGTTAACTTTCATAGGTTTTACTTTAGTGAAAAAAGATAATTTGAATGGTGAGATGTAATTCTGGCACTTGTGAGTATACTTGTTGGCTGAGGTTGTTTCCTAAAGTGGACACATGTCAAGTAGTGGACAGACATTCAAATGCTATCTCTGCTCTCAGTTTGAAATATACTGTAATTTTAAAACCTAGGTCCTCTGGGGATATACTTAAGTCAACTTTCCCAGGTTTCACTTTGGCAATCAAAGACAATTTGAAGGGTCAGATGCAATTCTCGCACTTTTGTCACGAAACGTCACGATTCTGATCACATGGTCAAGCTATGTATGACAGCGGTCTATCTTAGAAGTCATGATCTGCGTGTAAGATGATAAAAATTGGTCTAAAACATAAGATATCGTACGGAAGGGGAGTACGAAGAGGAAGAGAGAAAGAATCGAAAGATAAAACTTCGAAATGAGATCTCTATATGAGTGTTTGCGCACGGGCCTGCCCATTCTCGTCGAGAAGCACGAGAATGAGGATCTCCACATGGGCGCTTACAAAGGCCCTTTTCACGTGCGTCAACGTTCGCAAGCTCACGGATCCGCTCGGAACGTACAACTCCTCCGGAGCTTTCGGATTTTGGTGCTGGATCTTGCAGTCGGATACAACAGTCTGTTATGTACCTTTGGTCGGTCTGGAAGCCCATAATATATCAACGTTATAATACGGATGTCCAAACCGACGAAAAGAATACATCTCATGAAAGACATAGCTCATGGCACTCACATTCGTAGTGCCTTCCAGACTGATGGGGAGCATCAAATGTCTAACTACCGGCATCATGATGTCAGCAATAGACGGATGGACGATACCAGAGATGTGAAGACACCAGCAACAAGTCTATGTCGATGTGAAAACACCTGCACCTTCCCTGCACCCAGGAATAAGAATGAATGAAATAACAACTTCAGAAGCAACGCCACAAGCAATTTTGTGCTCATTCGGTGACGATCGGAGTATTCAGGATGTTGTTACCGCTGCCGGATGCATCCACTGCAGGATTGCACCAAAACCGAGCTAATTGACCTGCAGGAGAGGAACATCCACTATGGGTAGCGCTGCATGAACCGGCCAGAAGGTCAAACGTGTAGGGAAGCCCTGAAGGTGATGGAACCAATAGCCAAGGAATTGGTTATTGGTGCCGTTGTGCCTTACGACTGAAAAAATGATGGGAATTACAGGAATGCCCCAAGAATGTGGGCTGCGCCAAGGGAGAGCGGGGTGCAGAGTGATCGTCGAGTTGTGTTAACTGTGAAAGAAACAAAAATATAGACACGGTGTGGTCTGTGGATGCGCCGAGGAAGATATCACCGCCGAGTGTTTCAGCGAGATCGAGCATCGGTCGTTCGGGGACGTTCTGATATGTATTCAGCACGACTCGGGTGGCGCGAAGACGAGACTTACGATAGTGTTGATGCACACGCCACTCTCCACGTCCTAGGTTCGGACCGTCGAGTCTAAACCACAGCTGTAGGCTTCGCCTTTCGTATGTTCACTCGCAGCGAACAATACGTTTGACGCACGTGCGGTGTGCGATTAGCACCGTTACTGGTGCTTTCTGTTTTATATTTGCAGGGGCGGTCTTACGCCGCTTTTTTCTGCATTGCCACTGTCTAGAGGTACTTGGTGGTCATTGGGTATTGAGGTATCCCAGACACCGATGAGACCATCCTACGAAGAGGTGAGGAGAAGCGAACCAGATACATCATCAGATACGGAGGATAGTGGACTGGTGTGTAGATGTAAAGAAGTCACGTTGAACCCTCTGAGTCCAAAGATAATGCAGGTGAGACATGCGGTAAAGTTGCGCGACGAACTCGCTAGAGTGCGAGACTCAGTTTCCACTGACGGTGAAACACAGACAGAAGTGATGGGTGCTTGTGTACGGAGATATCGAGGAGGGAATTTTGGGAATAGTTGAAGAGACGTCAGTTATAAAATGTCCGTGGTGATAATTTAAGGTTTATCGGATGAATTGAAGGGACATACGGCATGATACCGAAGACACCCAATCCTCGTGGGGAAGCTCAGACATCCGCTGAGGAGGTATAACATTTTTGAAGTACTCAATTTCGGACCAACGTATCCTTCTTCCACAATGACAGTCTCTCTTAAACCAACTTGGACACTTTGTTCACCTCTCCGGCACCATCATGTCAGAGAACTCATGAGGAAAGTATATAGTCTTATATTGCAATATAAAGGAATATATAGGAAATCTTTCCGTGATATTAGCTTATAAGGTAATATATACCCAAAATAAAGGCAAATAATCAACAATCACCAGCAAGAACTCACGGGTTTACTGATAATGATTCTCTACACGCTATTCCAATAGTGACGTTCTGAGGACCTTGCCATGGACAAGGAAGTCAAACAGAATAGGCTTGGGGAGGTCGAGTGCTTTGTTAATGAGCTGGCAGCGCTTCCAGTCCAACACAATCATAAATTTTTGGAGGGAAATGCATAGGGCGTCTGGTCGTAGTAAGTACGACAGGGTGTGAAGATGCCGAGGTCATGGTTGACGACGCGCTGACAGTGAGCGCGATACCGCCGATACCTGGCACGCATGGTGATTCAACAAGTTTATGTGATGAGAGTTCAACCGATTTACAAGTGCGTCCAGAAAGTCTACTGTACTTCACAACCTGAAATGTTTAAGTGTATATTGATGGAAATCAGCCACTATCTACACAATGTTCTACGCAATGACGAGTCACTATATCCGTGTATTCAATTGGTCTACCTACCGGAGACGAGGCACACATGTAAAGATAATCGCCCAGGTTACAGTTTGCTGAGTGCAGCCCAACTCTCGGTGTTTGTGAATGACTGTAGAAAAGCATCGATATCGGATCCTGATTCCTCGGAGTTGGTCGGCTTGTCTGCACTGTTTGTCGATTGTAGTAGTTGTTGTTGTAATTGTCCACGTCGATTGAAGGCGTACGTGTCAAGCACAGTGGCACACTGCACGAGGAAACGCCATACGCTCGGCTCTACGTGCGAGGGGTAGGGGTGGTCTAGTATATGGCCTAGGAAAAAATACTTCTTCTCGCCGCATGCCACAGCGTCTAATCTCGCCCAGTCATCGAGGGGGCGTAATTCCTCTGGTAGAAGGACTCCCTCCCTGTAACGAAAGCAAATCCAGATAAAAACCCATATAAACGACTCCAAATCATGGCGATATAGATGTTTGACTTCGCCTCGTTGAGCCTTTGCGGAGAGAAGATCGAGTGCCATGAACGGCACCGTGCCCGTACGTTCGTTGCCCTGAGGACCCTGGTCATCTATCAACGAAGATAGATCGTAGTCGTTTAAGACACCCATGTGCTTCCCGTCTTTCCAGTACCACATCAAGTTGCCAGGGCTGATATCTCGATGGAATACTCCTTCCTTCCACAATGTAATGTGGCCTACATTCTATGTCAACAGGGAGCCTCATGAATGCGATGAAAATACGTACACAGGATACATTGATACCACACGTCGAAAAGCTCTTTGCCGTGAAGCTTCGTAATGGGGTTGAACTTGCGGAATATGAGAATGTAGAGTACACGACTGCCCGTGGCGGGTTCCGGAACACCGAGTGTTTCTCGGATGGCAGACGTGGTATTCGTGAACTTGTGGTGCCACAACAGCTCAGGAATATGGCCTTTTACAGAATCGTGCACCTTAGCAATCTCCCTAACCTTGTCCAAGATTTCCGGCTCGCTGGTACGACTCGCCTCTCCCCAAAAGATCTTGGCCACCATCCCATCCTGGAAGTTGCCGCACTTCTTCATCAGCGCTTCGCTAGTGACAGGGACGACATTGGTGGCCCGTCCTTGCAGTCCGTAGTGTGTTACTCTTTCGTCATGGCTGGTGTGAAGTAACAGATCCACCTCCCCAAGTTCTTCATCTTTAATTTTGAATTCGTGACATCGTTTCCCCTCAACTTGAACTGGGAGGAAGTTC
Source organism: Suillus spraguei (assembly GCA_016800925.1). NCBI lineage: Eukaryota > Fungi > Basidiomycota > Agaricomycetes > Boletales > Suillaceae > Suillus > Suillus spraguei. The sequence goes on along the minus strand of JABCPU010000312.1, from coordinate 56,122 downwards.
TTGTTTCGGCCCCAATCCTCTAGCTCAAATCGTTGTAAAGCAAATAACAACACCATGAATCGCGGGAGATCTTGAATGAAGTTGATGCCTGAGCTTTGGATGATTCCTTGCCGATCATAATACCAGATCCACATTACATCGTCTAAAACAACGAGGGTAAGAGCGTAACCAAACTCAACAGACGAACGGACCCACCGATGATAATAAGATTAATCAAATGATTGACGGCAACATTTGCCGCAAACATTTCCGCGGCGTACGTACCCATTTGGACGGTCACATCTGGCTCGTCCGAGTCAGGAGTGATCTTGGTTTTTTTGGCGACGGATTGCAAAGGGTGGCCGGCCTTACGCTTGGAGCTGGACTCGCCCTTGGAAGGTTGCGTAGCAGTAAGGCGGGAAGATTCAACTGCAGGTCGACCGAATTAGTTTGACTTGATATCAAAAATACAACCACTCACATGCAGTGTCAGATGTAGGTTGTGTTGCTGGGGTCTGCGAAGGGCCTGGCGCCTTGAAGTGATCCACTGGTAAATATTCTGGCTTGGTAGGAGCATAGTCATTCACTTTATGTGAAGAGTGTGGCGATAATTTAATTGGTTTCTTGCTGTCTGTCTTTCTCTTGAACTCGATGCAAGCTAGAACATCTTTCCACTGGAGATTTTTTGGCTTTACCGTCGCATTCGTGTCCATGTGAGCCCTGCGTTTCGTGTCATGCTTGGTGTCGTCCTTCTTGTCGTCCTTGTCATCATTCACGACGTCTTTTCGTTTTCCCTTCTGTTTTCCCTTCTTACCACCCTTCTTATCCTCGAAGGGAGCGCATGCGCTGTTCAAAGGAAGAAGGACGCCGTCGGGCTTCCGAGTTGATTTCACGGCCTGATGGTTTTGGTGCATGGGCATATCGTTTTGCTGACAGATCATGTCCACGGCGGGGGCAGGAGCACGCATCCCGTCAACCTCAATCTCTTCAAGACTAACCAGCGCGATGTTGGTGGCTTCAATAAAGGGGGCATAGAAGTCGGATTCCGTTCCTGGACACACACTTGCAATTGTTATAGGCATGAAAATGTCCGATCACCGAATGAGCACTCACTATTTTTTCAGGGCTGTCTCGATGCCCGAAGAGTGTACACCCCCAGCAGAGACCTGCCCATTGCAAACCGGCAGAACTGCCTTTAGGCACTTTTGCAGGAGCTCGGGTTGTTTAGTCTCGGGAGAGCAAGAAGCGCGCTGCAGGAGGGCTTGTAGCATCGCATCTGCCTTGCACTGTTTAGCCTGCTGAATGTCCCGCTGAATCCATGGCCGGACTTCTTTAACGCTGGATGAAATGTTAGGCGCCACTCAATAAAAATAGGAAAGGCGCGCACTTCAGACCAACCAAACCGATATTCTCGCTGACGACAGCAGTCCCACGGCTGTTTGGAGTAGATTCTATCGTGCTAGCACCGTGAGCTGGTGCATTGGCGCGTGGCGGAGTAGACGATGTGCCAGCAGTCTCGCCGGCAGGGGACATAATGCTAGGTGTTATAGTTACGCTGACTGAGTCTGGTGAGCAGAACTGGTGAAGTGTAGAGAACTAAAAAGAGAAAGAAAGACGACTGCTTCTTGCTTGCCTTATATCTGGTCGTTCAATGTGGCGCAAGCATCAATCTGGTCTACAGTGCTTTCGACTCCGACGCGTTCCAACACGCTCACGTGACCCTTATATCTGTCAGTTCCGTCGAAAATAACAGGACTTCTCCGAGTCTACCACACAAATATCAATATCCTGTACTATTTAGTGACGCAACTTGAATTTATCAGGATATCGGGCTTGTAGTACTACTAAGTATATAGTCCCCAGGAAAAAAAATTATTTGATTCAAGAGTAGTTCTTCTAAGAATCCTGATTTCGGAATTAATATTCTCAGACTGGAGCGGAGTCCGACGCTCGCATCATGGTTCAAGGAAGATAGATGGCACGAGTCAGTTTGTGACGGTTCCCACAACACAGAGAATCATTACCTCCTTGTAGATCCATGACTCGACACGCTCCATGGCAATTGTGAATGGACATCGGCGACTGTGGTTTTGGGCGATGTCAGACAATCGAAACATTTGAAATGAGCGGCGAGCGGTGCTTGTAATACAGCGGAAATCCCTCACTCCCTTACAAGAGAGACCCTTCTTTGCTCCAGGGCCTCGTACCCTCGCTCATATACTCAGTCAATCTTGCAGCCCGAAGGAAGAGCGATCCATCCGATGCTTCTGCACCCTCCAGTTCCGTGTCTTTAACGTAACCCTTCGGTCGTGCGCCATAAAGTGAAGAGAAATGCGCAAAGGCCTGCTGAATCTTCGACATATGTTCGTTAGGGTGGATTATCGCAGACTGAACGATGTTGAGGAATGGGTTAGCGACCTTGGCCCCTGACGAAAGATGTGAGGCGGCACTAAGGAAGCCTTGGATGTCCAATCTTGGGAAGCCGCGTGCGATCCGCCAGCCAAGGGTCGATGCAAAGTATCCGCGAAGTAAAATAACTCGTGAGGTTTGCGGCAGGTAAGGCAACAGTGGTGGAAGGAAGAGACTTGACATGACCAGATGCATACTGGAGCGCCCAAGTAATTAGTATTTTTTCGCAGATGCAGATTGACGCCACTCGCAAGAAGAAATCTACCGCTAAGCTTCTATCCTTGCTCCGTCCGCCAATGCTGTAGAGGATAGTTCTGGTTCCAAATACATCCTTCTATCTTGCGTTCGATTTCGCCTGGTCACAATGGGTCGATTGTCCATTGTTCAGCGTAGCGCCTTATAGTATCACCATGCTCAGACATCAGGCCGTCAAAATCGTGAAAATGCTTATCGACTTCCTTTGGCGCGAATTTCGAATATTGCATGATCTTGGCAAGAATGGAGAAAGCATGGTTTTTGGCGGTTGTTCGAGCTGACAGGACGTAATAGATGTCTTTGTATCAAGAAGTGAGGCAAGGCGAGTTGTTGCCTCCTCCACTGCAGTCGTGCCGCTGAGGTCGAAAAGATATGACAGCAAGAACGCAGGCTCGTGCACGTTGGCCATTGCAAGACCTTGAGGTGTCCATCAGGGACCTGGCTAAGATGATGTGTCATTTCACTCACCTTCGACAACCATGCATGGGATGTCCATTTCCGCGCCGTGTCCTACGTGGATGAAGGCGTGGAACAAAGCTCCAAGGAAGCGCGCAAACATCACTGGCTGAGCAGACCCATCTTGCCCCTCTATAAAGTTGTACTTCTTAGAGAAGATGTGTTCCTCTAGGAGTCTAGCGTGCCGCTAAGACCTCTTTAGACCCCCTTCCTCGAAAACCTTCCTAAAGAAGATTTTGTACGCGCCGTAAAAGCTAACAAGAGCTTGATTTGGCGGAGCTTTGAAGCATCTATTAACTTACTTGTCGTCACCTGGATGTTCGATGAAGTTCTCTTCTGTAACAACCTCGGGAGGCTCGACGGCCAGGCGCTGGTAGGCGTTGTCTTGCTCGTAGAACTGTTCGATCAGAGATCCACTCACGCCCACGGCATAAAGGGCTAGAACGCGATGAGTGATATTGCTTCATCGACGTTCGAATCAGCAACATGAGACACGAATTCGTTAAGACGTATACGTACTTATGGAACCGCTTGTAGTCAAAAAAATGTGGTACTTTGTATGGTTCTCCTTAGACGGCTGCCAGGGCCTTCTTCAGCAGTTTCATGGCATTTTCAGCCAGTTAGTGGACGACCTCAGTAGTCCCCAAGATATATGTATGTCAAAGCTGCAACTGCTTCTAGGGAAGCACCAGGATACTGCGGAGGGGAAAGTATGTTCGGTGTGGAAGATAGAGAGGGGAACAGGGCATCGAGTTCGCTGCCAGGATAAGTCTGTTGGACTGCAACCATCTTCGGGCGGGACTATCACAATGCAGAAAGAGGCGTTTTGGTGACTGCATACTCGCGAACATGTATTAAGACTTCAAAAGTTAGCCGCCCGTTTGTCACGAGTATGGATTGTGGTGATGGGCTTGATATCTTAGACTAAGCTTCAACTTCCAAGTGCACTGTAAGTATATACCGCCCCGCTTCTATCCTTGCAACTCGAAACACGCGCCAAGTTTAGATCTCTGTCGAAGAAAGAATGGCCCAAACCGAGTGAAGGTTGCAGTTTAGGAAATGGTTGGGGCGGGGACGGGCACCGGAGGCAGCTGATGTGAAGTCTGGCAGGAAAACGCGGAAACTACTAGCAGTAGTACAGAGGCAAAGTATTGCATGTACCGTCCTTGGAAGTACAATGAGAACTGACGATGCAGTGTAATCTCGCTCACCCAAGTTTTATTGAATGGCATAAATGCAGTTTTGTTTGAGGCGATGAGGATGAGGAGGTACTACGAATCGGTCAACTGAGATTCTATGTTCGTCAATACGATCTACGAAAGCTGTGATCACGGGTTCCCATAGTTCGAATTGCCGTGTTGAGACTCATTATGCGAATGCTATGCTATAATGTCAATGACTTTACCGACGCTGCGAGAGTTGCGGTCTCTCCTGTTCCGTTGATAATGGGACCTGCCAGCCGAAAATATCTCAAACCTATGAAGGCATTTCCTCCTAACGTTATTCATGGACGATTGCAGATTGCACAGCAAAGTCATGAAGTTCATCCTACACGATTGCTGCAGGGTTTTGAATGACATCCGCGCGAGGAGAGTGATTGTTTAGAAGCGAAAGTCACCACGGTAGTGAATAAAAGAGTTGGAAAGAACGATGAATACAGCAACACAGAAGTCGCCATAGTAGTAGCGTACAGAGACAAGACGGTCTCTCCGATTTCTTCACAACAGTAATGAAGAGTAATCAAGCTACATTCGCCGCCTGTAGTCTGGACTCGGTTTTTCTGGCAAGTATATGTCAAACTTTGTTGTCAAGATGCTTTCTGCTGTGTGACAAAATGTCGTCGACCTGCTATAGCGCCAATGTGTAGCCGTTGAAGTTGTTCCCACTGAGAGACGTTACAGTCACGAGTGCGCACAGAAAACTCGTCAAACAACACAGCGGTGGACAGAAATGTGATCGAGCTCCGGCGGCATTTCATGCTTTATATGTAGATAGATAGATAGGTCTTGTACAGTAGTCCTGGCCGAAGCGCGGACAGTGACACCAGCTTTCGTTTCTTTCGTTGCATTGTTGGCAAGTTGCTGTAGCCGACTTCGCCATGCGGTGAAGATGCTTGTTGATAGATGCGTGCCCTTATCTGAGCTGGAAGAGAAGCGAGCTGCGACGGCGCGGGAAGTTATCGATGATCTCTGCAAAATGTTTCGAGGGTGCAGATGGGTCTATGGTAACGTATCGGGGGGAATTGCGTATGACTTTCGCTGCTTCGCTTTTGATTAGTGTGGACGACTTGCTGATGGGGAGCGTGGTAGGAATCACCGACGTCGTTCGTAGGGATTCTGGGAGACGTCTCCCTTCTGATAGGTCTCTTTTCGCCGCTCTTTCGTCTGAACAGAATGTCTTCGCTTAGTAACCCTCAATATCTGAACAAGTATCAGCGACTTCAACTGCAGCGACAACGTTAACCTTGCCTCATGTCGTTATTGGCGTTCCTATGGATTGCCAGACAGGGCCGGCTTTGATCCGTTTCGAGATGACACTGTCGACACATGTGATGCCCTAGCCATCGTCAGTTACTGCCATGTCTGGCCAAGTCCAACCATGTATCTCACAGTGGACGATACTATGCTCACGGTGGAATCGTCACCCCCGAAAGTCGTCACGACCTAAATATCTCACTCAATTCTTACCTCTACACACAATTCAGAACTTGAGTCGATGTTTCTATCATGCACCTTTCATTGCGAGGTTGAACGATCAATTTTTATTAAGAAACGGTGAAGTTCATTGAAAGCCGTCAAAGTCACGCTGGTGACAGCCAGCCGAGCGCTGCCGTGGCGGAGTTCTAAAAAATACTACCACTGGCTGTTGACTGGCTGTGACGACTTTTCAGTGAGCTGACACATTCAGGCATGGTTCGCCCAAAAGGCAAATCACGAGAGTCGCGTGATCCCACTTATGAGCAGCGGATCCAGACTGCCATCCAGGGGATTACAACCAAGGTCTACAAGACCATCAAAGAAGCCGCATTGGCCAATAATGTAAGCTAGTATTTTGCCCTCTCCGAGTCACTGTTTTAATAACTCTCATGATTTTATCAAACTAGATACCTCGCACAACTTTGGGTGAACGGTACTCAGGGGAACATAAACCACGTCGCGAGGCACATGTAGGTCAGCAGATCCTCACGCCTGCACAAGAGCAGACCATTCTCGACTGTCGAGCACGACATCACAACGAAAACCTTTGATGCCTTATCTTCTTATCGACTCAAGGATGATTTTATCGCCATTGCTGGCGCTCTGGGGCTTTCTCGCGAGGGGACCGTTGCAACTCTCACTTCGAGAATCAAGGAGTACATTGCCGACCCACCTAATGCTCATCTGGCCAACAACCCACGATTTTCAGCTCTGTTTGGCAATGGCAGAACGCGCGCGAGAAACGCCACATCAGCAACTGACAATTCAACTACCATCAGCGCTGCACCCATTGAAATTCCACCCATTCCAGCACTACCTGCCAATAGCTCTCATTATTCTTCTCGCGAACATCCTAATGATTCTAACATAAATAGTCCTGATCCACGCCATGAAATACCTTACAATCCTCCTGTACATCCAACTCGCAGCAACATACCAGCATCTCAGCAATTTTCCGGACATTTTACTTCACACCAGCATCAAGTTCATTTGCCTCATCATGGACCACATAGTTCTCATTCTCATGAAGCATTTCCTGCACCATACAGCCATTATAATTACAACCACATCCCCTACAATACTCCACGTCACACCAACCAATCATAATTTTTGACCTGTAACAATTTTTTTAGGCGTTGCCGAGCGGAATTTGAAAGCGGCAGCAGTGAACTGCTGTGACAAAGTGTGACTGACGACTTTCGGGGTGACGATTCCACCGTGAGGCATAGTAGTAGTTACGGTTCGATTTGCCTCAACTTATTTTGAAGTCCGACCAATGTTTGTTCCGAACTTTACCGGTATACACCTGTTCATGCTACGGTCCTGTCACATGAATCACAAAATCAGTTCTACGCCATTCTGCGGCGACTCTGCGCGCCGTGCTCACTGAGGCAGATCCGCAGCTGCTGGCGAGAATTACTATCAATATCACAACATTAGTGGCGAATGGATCTATCCTTCGGATTCCTTCCCTGAGCTCACTGACTCGGAGCAGCCCTTACCCTCCAGGATATGCGACTCACTCAGGCTGCGCAGTGCTTCATTCCCGCTATGACAGTTGGTGTTGTGTTTCTCACTGCGTATGTTGATCTTAGTCGTCGACTGTGCCTTCAATATTATCACGACGGCTTGCAAACTCTGTCCGCATCTGTACTGACCCTTGTTGCTCCCGTTGTGCGCAGAAGAGAGCAGAGATTTGTACGAAGACTGCTGCTCTATGGAAAGCCAGACCACCGTGCTCTACTTCCAAGGCTTCCACTTCTCAGAACCTTCCTAGTAAGGTAAGTGCTTGCATTGGTTTCCGAACACCCTGTGCGACCATTCTAATGTGTCATGTAGATTTATTCCCGCTACCATAAGGGAGTGGGTTATATCGTGTTTTACCACTGGGACGTCATTCAAATCGATTGTCTTCCTGCGTCTGTTGCTCTTGTCCTTGAATGGTTCTTCTCTCGTCTTCTTCGATTGCTCGTTCGCTCAGCCATTTGGGCCCAAGTTCTGTTTCGCTGAAATCCCCATGGCCTCAGTGATTTCTTGCTGTGCTCTCACTACCGATGTCGAGTTCGAGGTCGCGTGAGGTCTCGATGTTATGTTTGGGATGAAGATGAATGATGAACTGCATTGCTGCGTGACCACCGTTTTGTGGGAAGATGAGACTCCCGTCTCCAATCCTCCATGTCTGGCCTTTAAGGTAGTGACAGTGTTTCACTGTCCTCGTTTTCTAGTAATCTGCTCATTTCCTTCTGTGTTTCCAGAAACTCCGGGTATACTTAGTGGTCATGTCAATCACATTGAACTTGCTGCTAATGCTAATGATGGTGAATTAGAACTGTCTCAGTCTTCGTCCCTCGTCGGGGCAATTCTATTGTCTCATAGACGTCCAGACTCGAAATTTACTGTCCATGTCATCTTTTCGGGCAGTGTCAATCAGGGGCCCCATAGGTTTTTAACTTAGGATGAGTCGTCAAGTGGGAGTCAAAGACTTTAGCCTGGCTAGTGTGGTTACCATAACAGAATCGAAATCTGTTTCTCCTGGACTACGCAGGTTCGAAACCTGCTGAACTACAGTTTTTTCTATCAGAACGCACTTTGACATTTATTCATGGATGGTTTCTTCAGAAGTTCACAGCAACTGGTCTTAGTCAGGTGGTTGTCACAGGAGAATCAAAATCTGTTTCTGTTGGACTGTGCAGGTTTGAAACCTGCTGACGACAAGGTTTTTTCAATCGAAACACACCTTGACATTCACCCATGGATGACTTCTTTAGAAGTTCATCGTAACTGATCTTAGTTAGGCGGTTGCCACAACAGAATTGTTCAAAACCTGCCAATGACGAGGTTTTTTCTATCAGAACACACTTTGATGTTCACTTGTGGACGGTTTCTTTGAAAGTTCACCGTAGCTGGTGTTAGCCTGGTGGTTGCCACAGCAGAGTCAAAATCTGTTTCTCCTGGACTGTGCAGGTTCTGCCGACAACAAGGTTTTTTGTATCGGAACACACCTTGATATTCACCCGTGATGGTTTCTTTGACAGTTCATTGCAACCAGTCTTAGCCTGATGGTTACAACAACAGAATCAAAAATCTGTTTCTCTTTCCTGTGTAGGTTCAAAACCTGCTGATGACAGCATTTTTTTTATCGGAACACACCTTGACATCCACTCATGGATGGTTTCCTTAGAGGTCCATCTTAACTGGTCTTAGCCCCTGTGCAAATTGTTGATGCAACATTGATATTTACTCCATGGCAAGTCGTGCCTTCGGACACGTATGAAACACTAATTATATTGTGCTTTGCATAAGCCCCCTCCTCTGAGTCCTCTCACTACCTTGATTGCAGTAGATTGCTTAGCTGGTGAAGCTTCCTTGGCGTTACACCGCCTTGGATATCTATGAACTGACTCGCAAACTTCAAACTCAGCCTCCGTTGGTTGTTTCTTCATGTATTCCTGAGCAGCTTCAAGGGGTTCGTACATTGATAGGTTCTCAGTCGAATCACAAGGCCTGCAGGCTCTGAGCTTCACAATTCTGTGTCTGTGGGACAAGTGTATCGGTTAATAACGTGCTCACGCTGCTTCCCTTTGCCAACGTAACTGAACTGACAGCGAGATTGTATACCGTGTGACCCGCGTCTAAGATACTTATGTCCTATGCACGGACCTTTGAAGCCGTGCCGGAATTCATCACTATGCACTGGCAGCTCAAGACACAGAGCTCCGAGTCTGACCATTAGTAAGCAACCGCACTTGTGATATACAACTTGGAACAAGAACAAACATTGATCGGACTTCAAAATACGTCGTGCTAAATCGAACTGTAACCTATCGTCCCTGGTATTTTTTGTCTGACCACTGAGGAACTTGAATAAGATATGAGCGACTGAATCATGAAACCAATGAATCTTGTGCTTCACGCCGCGGTCGCCCATATCTTATATACCTCAGTGATGCTGGAAAGGTCATAGACAAGGTTCATAATGCGTTCTTTGATGTCTATGAAGTTCCTGCGGTGCCGCCCCGAAATCGTGCTAGCAGGGACGATTTACATATCAGACTGTCATTGATTGGGTTTATGACAAACAGACACCAATTACCAACAAACCCTGGTGGGATACATGCACTTTAGTGAGACTGATGCTCGTTGGGGCTGGCGAATGTTTTCAATCAAACGCATTAACTAGACTGATATATCATGCCACTGTCATCAGAATATTTTGGGGATTTCCCAATATTAGTAGACTTTAATCGACAAGCCACGAGGTGCGAATAACTTGTCTGGTCGAGTGAGGCAAATTTGTCGGTAGCCCAGAGGTCAGCCTATCATGTCAGGGATGATTAGTGCAGCTGAACCTGTGTTAGTGTACCTGCACCACGATGCTCGTCAGGTGTGTGTCTCTCATACACTCAAATCCTAAATTTGCCACCGCTTACAGTAGAAACTATGGAAATTAAATAGAACAAAACCATCCAAGTACTTTTGACTTTTGCCACCCCCGCGACAGTCTCGTCCTAAAAGTTAAGTATGTGGGGAACTCTGTCAAATCCACCCATTCCAATCATCTCGTACAGTCGAAGCCTCGCCTCACGAACGACACGGAATAAGCCACAGGACAAGACATCACGCCTGGGCGAAGTCGGACATTGTAATACACTCAACAGTGTCAAAGCCGCATGTATCTTGGTTCATCTCCCATAGATGGAGGTGCATACGCGTGGCGAGGATGGCGAGGATTATGAACTGGAAGCTGTACGTGGGTGTATATTAGTAGGAATACCCAACAGGATGTGGAGGTGCATACACATGCAATATGTCATTGTAGCTGTACTAGGTGCGCGGAATATCAATAACTCTATCGTAAAAGGCATTCGGGAGATATACACACTTGGAGGAGCAGCGATACCAAAATGTTCGCCACTGAGAACGCTTCAGGAAAAAGGATGAGCATGGAAAAACGGCGCGTGGGAGTGTTGACTCACAAAAACTACATATATAATAGAATATGTTATGTTTCACCAGGACAACGTACATGTGGCCTGGGTCTATCCACCCACGCTGCATGGCAGGTATGGCGGGTATAAGCGTGTAGTACCCTTCAGACAATGTGCTCAGTCATATGGCATATTGTTAAAATTTTAAGCTTTACTTACTGTGCCCTGTGAAGGAACATTGTCAGTGCCTTTGGTAATCCTGGCATGATCAAAGTCAATAAAATATCCTTGTCCATCATGGAGGATGAGATAATTTGGGCTCAAGTCTCCATGGAGGATGTGCCTTCTGAGCATTAAATCATGAGCTAAAAGCCCATGGTCAGTCCCAGGCTTCAATTTTAATGCATTTGAGACCTACCCCTGACAAAGTCATGGAAGGCTCTCAACAGCTCAAGCTTTGAGAAGTAAGACAAAAGTGGCTCTTTGCAGGGGGTCAAAAGAAGGCACTGGTAAAATCTGTGAATGAACCCAGAGCTAAATACACCATGAAAGGCTCGAATATGATGCATGCAGTTCAGCTCCCCATGGTACAAAACATCCCAATCAGCCATGAGGCTAACTACATTTGGGATGCTTTCAACCATCCAGAGAACAGTTACCTCATGGTTTATCCTGTCCTCAGTGACCCAACAGTCCTTGAGTGCATATTCCGATCCATTCATGGTCTGAACGTGATAGCAAACAGTGCCACAAGAAAAGAAACCTTGGCTTCACCAAAGCACACTCATAATCAATAGATGGACTGTATCAGGGCCCTCTATCCAACCTATCGCATTCACCCTTAGATTGGAATGTGTGCCCTTGCAGGAAGGATTGCACATGTGCATTGTGGGATCATACCCGAGGTTGCTGGTGTGTGCGAGCATCAAGGTGTTTAAGACCTCAAGAAGATGTACAGGGTTTTCAACAATGGAGATGGGGCATGAAATGATAAGACCTGAGTGGTCAAAGTAGTGAAGGTGGAGTTTGTTGCAGGCAATACTGAAAACTAAGATAGGGTTGCTCTTGCATTATCAGACACCCTTTAGTGGTGCTGCCCCAATACAAAGATATAGTTGAGTTCAGTTTGCTGTCTGTGTGCTCTACACATGTGATAATGTGGCACCATCACAAGGAGAGATTGCATAAACTATAATCCACCAGAATAATATCTGGCTGCTGCACATTAGTGTTGTCTGGGACAGGAGAATTGGAGAATTGGGAGGACCAGATATGCTTTGGCAGGCTGCTGATAATGTCCATAGGACTAAAAGGAAATGCAGATGAGGGATTGGGGAAACTCTTTGTGTTAGCGACCTAGCCAGGCACTAAGGAACTTGAGTGGTGTCTGTGATGAGTGCTCTATAAAGAGCAGCAGCTCGTGTGTATCGGTTGCCCAGCACAGAGTGCGCTAGTTGTGTTGGGTTGGAGGTAGGTGTGATGCACTGTCTCACAACCACATCTCAGTGACGGGTTCTACGATGATGGATAGATTTAGAAGCGATGAGCTTCTAAGAAGTCGGAGTATAGACAATAAGCTTATTGAAGCTTATTGAAAAGAAGTTTAGGGTCAAAGATCAAGTAGATTCAAGTTAAAGAAGTACAAAGGCTATCTGCGCATATTTATACGTAAGATTGAAGTGGAGCATGAATATGTAAATATCGCTAGATTAAGTATGAAGTCAGATAGCCAATAAAGTGACACATGCTTGTGGATGAGTCAGAGGCATATGAACCAATGAACGCACGCATGTGCGAAAGGGAGTCATAAGTGTGGAGCCAAAGGTATAAAGGGTATGAGCCAATGAGGTGACACACGAGTCAAGAAAGGTAAATAAAAAAGAGATAAAACATAAGACAATACCAGTCATTGTTTGAGAGCCAGTAGGCTTCTGTTATGAACCAAGGGATAGCGCGTGTTGAAGTGCAGGGAAAGGCAATGAGAGCAGAGTAGGCGCTTGAAGCGCAAGAAGTGCGAAAGGCATGTATAAATGCGAAGTGCATGAAGAAGGCAAAAGGTGCACGATGAGTGCACGTTCAGCAGCAATGGAGGAGGTGAGCATAGGTGAGGTAAGGAGTGACAAGGGCAAGCCAGATGAGGTAGTGGAGGACGAGGATGGAAGCCTTGTCAGGATGAGTGTAGATGACAACACATAGGAGGAAAAATGAGAGTAGGGGCACAAGAAGGTGTTCTTGTAACAGTTACAAGAACACCTTCTTGCGCCCCTACTATCATTTTTCCTCCTATGTGTCGCCATCTACTCCCATCCTGATGAGGCCTCCATCCTCGTCCCCTGCTACCTCATCTGGCTCGCCATCGTCACTCCTTACCTCGCCTACGCTCGCCTCCTCCATCACCGCTAACCGTGCACTCTTCCAGTACCCCTTGCACTCATACACGTTCTTCACACTCCTCGTGTCTCAAGCGCCTCTGTTGCATTCGACACCTCCCTCTGCGCTTCAACACGTGCTATCCCATGGTTCACACAAACAGTCCTCTGGCTCAAGGACTATGTCTGGTGTTGTATTTCCTCTTATCCTTCCCTTTGCATTTACCTATGACTCGTGCGTCGCCTCATTTGCTCATACCCTTTATACCTTCGGTTCCGCACCTATGACTCCTTTTTGCACATGCATGCATTCATTGGTTCATACACCTCTGACTCATCTATGAGCATGTGTCTTCCTATTAGCTATCTGACCTCATACTTGATCTTCGACCCTGAACTTCTTTCAATAAGCTTTTCATAAGCTTATTGGCACTATTTGAACTTCGTAGAAGCTCATTGCTTCTACGTCTTTGATCGTCATCAAGAACCTCATCTCTGTGATATAGGTCGTGAGACAGCGCGTAGTGCCCACCTCCGACCAACACAACTAGCGCACTCCACGCTAGGAGACCAATATGCACAGACCGCCGCTCTCAATAGAGTGCCTGTCACAGATACCACTCAAGTTCATTGATGCCTAGCTAGGTCACTAACAAAAGATTCATGTTACCCTTTTACTTGCTACACTGCCCAGCTAGCTGAAATAGGACACTCGACCCTGAACCCTGAACCCTGACAAGAGGACACTGAATTAAGCCCCTTGAGGAATGTGCACACCAACGTCGCCTTCCTACCCCCACCGCTGAAGCAAGACAGCTCAGGATCACACACCCTGAACCCAGAACAACATCATGTCTGGCTCCACAGCAACAACGACTCCTGTCGTTAAAGCAATTGGACCTGAACTTAAGGTAGGAATGCCCTCTAAGTTTGATGGTGACCCAACCGACGCCATGCATTGGTTATACACCGTGATAACCTACCTTGGTTTGAACAGAACGCTCTACCCCACTGACAAACACTGGGTCTGCATCGCCCTCTCCTGTATGACAGAAAGCACTGCTCGTACTTGGGCACTCAATGCCTATGCCAAGGCCTATGAGACCAACCCTCTCCAGTTTGGCAAATGGGAAGACTTCCAGAAGGACTTCAAGAGCACCTTCAACCCCCACGATGAGAAGGTTGACGCTATGGTGAAGATCGCCAAGGTCAAACACACCGGCACTCTTACAGACTATATCGCAGAGTTCAAGACTCTGACAATGCACATGAGCATCAAGGAAAGCTTGGTCCTCATCCACTTCTTCGAAGCTGGACTCAAGGAACCCCTCTGCCGCGCCATCTGCCAGATGGAAACCATCCCCACCACCATTGACAAATACTACTCTGCTGCCGTCAAGCTGAATACCAACTATGAACGCGGAGTGGCCATGCGCAACATAGTTGCCAAGAACCACTCCCACTACAAGCCCTCATTCCACAGGCCAAACCATGCTAAACGCGACCACGACACCATGGACGTCGACATGACACGCCAAGAGTGCAAGAAATATATGAAGGATGGCCTTTGCTTCAAATGTGGGAAGCATGGCCACCGCGCCAGTGACACCGCCTTCCACCCAAAGGTCCGATGCGGAGATGATGACAAGAAAGGAAAGAACTCAGTGTAAAGATACAACCTAGCTTGGGCTATAGATAGACTACTGCCTAAACTAGTATGTTAGTCTTGTGCTCCATCTAGTCTGCTTCACTTGTAAGAACAAGAGTGTTCGACCCTAAAGGGGGATGCCTATTAGTATGGTCAAGTTCGAGCCTAACTTATGTGCGAAACAAGTGTCGTGGTCAGCGATGATACCGCCGGAACTAGCGTCGTGCGTAGTGGTGCTACCGTCGTCGAGATAAAGTCAGTAACTGTTACGAACTGGGGTGGCGTCACCAGCGACAGTGAAAAGACACAGACGGTCTGCTGGGAGTTCTTACAATGTTCAAAAGAGAACAAGGTGAAAGTACAAGGAACGCGTTCCGAGTACGATCAATGGTCCAGCCTCAAGGATAAGTCCGAGAGGTATCCGTAAGAATAGAGACTAAGGCTAAGGAGTGCTTAGACTTAGAGACGATTCAAGACGACTTAGGTTGGAGACCTAAGCGAAGGAGATTCCAGGTAAAACCCAGTAAGATTAAAGTAGCGAATCTACTACAAGTACACTGTGCTTAAATAGGCCAATATGTGCGCACAGACCAAGAGGGGTGTGAGAACGTAAGTGCGTATCCAAAGAGGGAAGGCAACTATAGTACAGATGCGTTGAGCATATGAGTCAGAGTCGTGTTACGTAATATACAAAGTAAGTAGAAAATGAATAGGGGCACGTACGATTGTAACATTACCCCCGTATTATGCTGAAAGTCACCGGCTTTCAATCACTTTGATTCGCATAGTAGATGGGATCGTCGCTCCACTCGTAGTCTTCATCAGCAAAGGATCCACTCATCATGTACTTAGCTTCTTCCAAACCAGCGCGTCGTTTAGAGTCCCTTCTCTTCTCTGCACGAATGCGTTCATCGTCAAGCTGCTTTTCCCAAGCACTAAGTGCATCATAGAATCCTTCGTCTTTCCAAGTTAACTCGAAGGGGGGAGGCCCAACTCGTTTAGGGCAGTAGAGGGACAGATGAGTCGGCGACCAATATCTGCAAACCTTGCACTGATATTCCGCGCAATTCTTTTGACGATGTCCTAGCAAGCCGCAGGTTCGGCATTTCATATTCTCGTCGGGGTTAGAATGGACTTTGCGTAGGGGAGACGGAGAAATGATAGGCGTAGGACTGGTGGATCTGGCGCGTTTCTTTCCTTTCTTCCTCGTCATACGTTTTAAGGCAAGGGTGTTCTGCCGCTTAAGTTGTGCCTGTTGAGCGGAGGACAATGTGTATGCTGATTCAGGAAGGTCCGGGGTGACTGCCGCTCAGCAGCTGCAAGAAGTTCGGTGGAAGAAGAGGGAGAAGTGATACCAAAGTCTTTTACTAAGACTGGTGAAATAGGGTCCATAGGACCGAATGACGATGGGATAGACATGGGGGATGGATATGAAGGTCGCGAAGTCGAGGACCGAGTGTTACCAACTCGGTGGCGGGGATGCCTAGTAGTTTAGCGGCCTCCACTGTTCTTTGTGCAAGGTTCATACAGCCATCAGGGCAATCAAGAGAGGTCACGACGGAAGTTGATGACTGTGCGATAGGAGATGGTGTTCGAGGGGATGCAAGGTCTGACTGTGTTTGCTGTAGATCAGTGATAGCTTCTTCACTAGATTTCTGCCGCTCTGGTTTCAGCGACTGACTGCTGGATTGTTTCAACAACCGCATTGGTGAGTTGTCCGATCTCCTGGACAGCAGTATATAGGCCAGTAAAGGCGTCAAGACTAGAATAAACACGCGAAGATGAGGGTGCTGGAATAGGAAGTGGCGTATCTTCCTGCGGAGAGGGAGGTCGAGCAACGCCTGCTCGACGTTCGGCAATGATATGAATAGCTTCTTCAACGTCATTTTTAAAAGAATTGGGAAACAGCAACATAGCGTAAGCACGAATGCGTTTTTGAAGATGTAAGAAGCGATGCGGTATGTGACTTCTGTAATATCCTTGGCGGTGGCTTCGATGAGTGCTGCGGTGCGGATGATGTTAACGAGGAGTAAGGCGGGGAAAGCGCCTCGTTCTGTAAGAATCCTTTCGATTTCAAGGGCATGTCCCTCGCAGAGAATGGCGGCTTCGATGTAGGAAGTGTTGTCGATTTCAGTGGTGAGATTTCCGTAGTTTTCGGCTTCAGAGTCGGAGTCATTGTTGACGGCAGTACGGGAGTAATGTAGGCAGTGGGGAAAGACATTTCGATACAGATAGTTGATCAGGTGCTAGTGCGGTTGATTGACTGGGGAAAGAGTTAGAGGGCGTGTTGCTTCTTATAAGCGTTCAAGATTCGAGCGGAGTTCTTCAAGTTCTTTTCTGGGAGCCATTCATTATCTCCCGATGAGTATCCTTTCCAAGAAACGAGATATCGTCGGCGATTGCCAGTTCCTTTGTGAGAAAGAATCGCTTCGATTTCATATTCTTCTTCTTCTTCGATGATGTCAGGGGGTGGTTCAGGGAAGTTCGGGCCATGTACGTCCGTTTCGCTATAGGATGATAAGACAGAAGCGTGGAATGTGGGGTGAATCTTCCATTGCGGAGGGAGTTTGAGCGTGAATGTGATAGGAGATAAGACATCGATGATCGGGAAAGGTCCGTATCGTTTCGGTGCCAATTTCCTCGATGGGAGTTTGAGTCTAAGATTAGCGGCGGATAGCCAAACCTTATCTCCGATCTTCCATGGGGTGTACTTATCTCCTCGGGATCGTTCGGCCATTGTCTGCATGGCAATGTTGTGACAGGCGATTGCTTCTTCTCTTATCTTCTGCAGAGATCGTACTCGATCTTCTGCTGCGGGGACAGATGAATCAGGGATCAGATGAGGGATAGCGCGTGGTTCATATCCCATCATCAAATAGAAGGGTGATGCATTTCTTGCATCGTGTTTTCGGTGGTTGTGGACGAATTCGGCGATTGGTAGGTGTTCTACCCAATCTTCGGGGTTGTTACGGCAGTAAATGCGTAGGTATGTTTCAAGTTCTTGATTTAGTCTTTCAGTTTGACCATCAGTCTGCGGGTGGTAAGCCGTGGATGGAGCGATGACATAGTCAAGAAGTCGGGCAAGTTCCTTTGAGAAGCGAGATAGGAACTGCGGGCCTCGATCCGATATAACTTTGTCATGGAGTCCAAATCGACGGTAGACGTGTTCAAAAATAGTTTAGCAACGCCTTCGGAAGTGATGGTTTTCAAACAAGGGATAATAATTACCCCCTTCGTAAGGCCATGGTCTACCACGACCATGATACTGTCAAAGCCTCCAGAGACAGGGAGGTCAGTGATAAGGTCGACGAGACCTGAGAGAACGGGCGAACAGCCGAGAGGGAATAGGCGTAAGCGGGGGCCTAACAGGATGTGTATCCGCTTTCATTTGCTGACAAAGGGCGCAACCCTCAACGTATTTCCGAATATAAGAGCCCATAGCAGGCCACCAGGCTTCCCGTTTACGAGTTCTTCAGTTTTGAATCTACCGGGGTGTCCCGCGGTAGGATGATCATGATACCTTTTCAGATATCGGAGCGATGCGCCGGTGGAATATAGGCGCGATTCTTAAAATAGAGGACGTTCTCCTCAATCTTCCAATCGGAGAGTGCCGATTTCATAGGAGGAAGGCACACGCCATCAAGGGCATCAGATGCGTTTTGAAGACGGGTCGTCGAGGGGGTCAGAGGATGACAGCACATCCTTTAGTCGGTGTCAATAAGACGAACGAATAGAGCATCAGGGAGGAGGTCTGATCCTCGTTATCGTCTTTGCCAGAGTCATAATCAGGCCGGCGGGATAGTGCATCAGGTACTGCTAGTTTAGTACCTGCAACGTGATGCAGTTCGATGTCGTAAATAGACAAAATCAATTGCCAACGTGCTTGGCGACGGGTGAGCTTCTGTGCACTTCTAAAGTACAGAAGGTTCTTATGGTCGGTGAATACCAGGACGGGGTGTGGGTTTCCTTCGAGATAATGACGCCATTCGTTCAATGCCCGGATCACGGCAAGGAGTTCCCTATCAAAGATCTGGTAATTGCGCTCCGCAGGGTTCAAAGACTGTGAGAGATATGCACATGGGTGATAAACACCATTCTCATCAGTCTGCAGGAGAACTCCGCCGGTTGCTACGAGCGAAGCATCGTAGCAATGGCAAATTGTCGGGAAGGATCAGGGTTACGGAGTACCGGTTGGGAAGTGAAGCGTCGTTTCAATTCTTCGAAGGTGTCCATACATTCGGGTGACCATTCAAAGGCCTTATCTTTCTTTGTCAAATCGATAAGGGGTCTGGCGATGTCAGAATAGTGTGAAATGAACGTGCGGTAGAAGTTGCAAAACCGAGGAATGACCGAACATCTTTTACTGATTTCGGGATTGGCCATTCGGAGATTCCCTTGGTCTTGGCGGTGTCCATAGCAACTTGTCCGGGGCGAATTATCATTCCGAGGTATTCCACTTCTTCTGCATCGAAGGTGCATTTCTCCGGTTTCAAGAACAGGTGTTCTTTTCGTATTTTCATCAAAACTCGTCTGGTCCGTTCACGGTGTTCTGCCATTGTTGTGGAGAAAATCAGGATATCGTCCATATAGATAACCATCCATCCTTCATTGATTTCTTGTTGAAAGGTGCGATTCATGTATGCTTGAAAAGTTGCTGGGGAATTGCAAAGGCCGAAGAACATGACGTTCGGTTCGAATAGGCCGAATTCCGTGGTAAAAGCAGCTTTCCACCTATCATCAGGATGGATGCGAATATTGTTATAACCGGACCGAATATCCATTTTCGTAAAGAACCGTGCGTTATGAAGACGTGCGACAAGGGAAATAGGGAGTGGGAGCGGATATGCTTCTTGACTGTCCAATCATTGATGTAGCGATAATCTTGACAGGGACGCAGTTCTCCACTCTTCTTTCCCACAAAGAAGAAGCCACTAGCTTGAGGTGACTTCGATTCCGAGATAAAGCCTTTCGCAACGTTTTCATCGATAAACGTTTTGACAGCAGCGCGTTCTTTTTCCGATAGCGGGTAGACCTTAGACGTACGAGGAATAAAACCGGGTTTGGTGTCGATCCGATGATCAATACCAGGGCGTTCGGGGGGTAGTTTGTTTAATCCGTCTTTAGCAAAGACGTCTGCGAAGTCGTGCAAATAATCCGGGACCAATTCTTCGAAGGATTTCTTTTTCTTTTCCTTCTCGTCCGTAGCGAATTCCTGAGCTTTGTTACTATATTTCGGAGGGGGAATTGCGGAGTAGGGAGGATTGTTCGAGTTGGAAGTTCCATCACGTGTCAATGGTGTATCCATGGATACTTCTTCTATAATCCTCATGCTAACTCCATCGGTGTCGTATTCCACAAGAAATTCACCATCTCCGAGCTGTAAGAGGAAATTTCGCGTACTTCCGGCGCATGCCAGACATCATTCATGGTATCGAATTGGTCATCATCCTCGGTTGGGATCAACGAGGGCACGGGTTCTTCTTATCAGGGATTTCTTCTATTGAAGCTGAAAGAGTTTTCGGGGGAACGAAGAACTTGGATAATTTTGGTACATTGGTGTTCGTCCTGGGAGTTCTTCTTCCAGTTTTCTCTTTCCTGTTTCTGTTCTTCTATTGGCCGTTGCTCAATAGGTTCTTGTCCGACCCGATGCTCGGGTTCAGATTCATTCTTGCGTTCTCTGCGCGGGGAATCGGTGATACTGCTCGCGGCAGTTGTACACGTGGAGTGGGTTCTGCAGTACGTGGAGTACGTACTTCTGGTTCTGGTCTTCTGGAACATCAGCAGGAGAAGCGATGCTTGGTTTCGGAAGACGGGAATGTTGCCATCTGGTATGGTGACTGAATACTCGTGGCAACCCATTCTTCTGTCTGTCTTCATCTATATCGATTTCGATTTCATCAGATTTCTCTGTCCGTGAAAGGACAAGTGTTTCAGCAGCCCAATCTATAATTGGGTTCATTGCTCGTAACCAAGGAATTCCAAGAAGGATTTGATCTCTCCTTCCGAGTTTGGTGATATTGAATTTTCCATACATGGTTCGATCGTCAATCTTGACCACTAGGAGGCAGTAATGCGTAATTGGTCCTCCTTTTATGAGAGTCCCATCTGCCGTTGTAACTCGAAATGGTTCCTTGAGTTTTCGTTGTGTGATTTGATGGAGTTTCACAAACTCTTCTGAGATGAATGTGCCTGCTGCTCCTGAGTCAATAACAGCGGTGGTGTCGACGGATTTTAAGCGAGTACGCGAGTGGAGGGTGATAGGGACACGAAGTTCTTTTCTTTCACCTACAGCGCGTACAAGTCTTAGTAATACATTGGGAGAAACATACGTCGAGTCTTTGTTTCTCCAAGTCAAAAATCCTCAACAATCCGTCTCACGGTTTCTTCATCTTCTTCTTCCCTTTGACTTCGGTTTGTCGGAGCGGGGTCTTCTTCTTTCTGTCAGGACAATTATGGATGCGGTGTCCTGTCTTTCTGCATCCGAAGCACTGCCCTTTCTTCATGCATTCGGATCTTTCCATGTCGGAGATTCGATCTACGACCATCGCATTGGAATCGCGGTTCGGAATATACCGCGCATTTCCGTAGTTCTTCTTCTTCTGTTGTGGAACATGACGTGTCCTCATGGCGTTAAGCCAATGATGGGCATTGTCAATAGCAACGCATTGCAACACAACATCTCTGAATATCTCGGAGACATCTCCCGTATTGAAAAGCTTTGTAAGGATACCCCAATTAAGACCATCTTGAAAGAACTGGATTTTGTCGCGTTATCGGTGATATGAGCCTTGGCTGCAAGTGCCTCAAAGTCGGCGACATAGGTATGAAGATCTCCAGTTCCTTGCTTGAGGTCTCTAAGGCGTGTAAGCGCGGTCATTCTGGTATCCACTGGTTCGAATGCTTCTTTGAAGCTCTTCATAAAATCCACCATCGTCCCATAACCAACTTTTTGTCCCGAAGTGTCGGTAGATTGGGCGTGTTCAAGGAATTGTTCCTTCCAAGACTTGGCATTCTTCTCGGTCATGAAGGATGTTATGTAGATGATCTTCTGCTTGTCGGTGGTGTAAAGCTTTTCATTGATGTCAAAGTGCAAGTTGCACGACTGGATAAACTTGCGAGAGTTATCACGATCTCCATCAAAACCAATCGGTTGACCGATCTTGTATTCGAATTCTTTGGTCGACATGGTTAATGATTCTTCTGGTGAGTTATACTTTCTCGGTGCCTACACGCGCTGTCTTGCTGTCCGTTAGGGCTTTCTTCTGTCAGAGGGCTTCTCTTGACAATCTGCTCAGCGTACGCGTACGCTAGTCTGCTGATCTAGGCGATCAGGGTTCAGGGTCAAAGACTGGATAGTCGACGATCAAAATAGACTTTAATCTTTTGTTACGAACTGGGGTGGCGTCACCAGCGACAGTGAAAAGACACAGACGGTCTGCTGGGAGTGCTTACAATGTTCAAAAGAGAACAAGGTGAAAGTACAAGGAACGCGTTCCGAGTACGATCAAGGGTTCAGCCTCAATGACAAGTCAAAGAGGTATCCGCGAGAATAGAGACTAAGGCTAAGGAGTGCTTAGACTTAGAGATGATTCAAGACGACTTAGGTTGGAGACCTAAGCGAAGGAGATTCCAGGTAAAACCCAGTAAGATTAAAGTACCGAATCTACTACAAGTACACTGTGCTTAAATAGGCCAATATGTGCGCACAGACCAAGAAGAGTGTGAGAATATATGTGCGTATCCAAAGAAGGAAGGCAACTATAGTACAGATGCGTTGAGCATATGAGTCAGAGTCATGTTATGTAATATACATGGTAAATGAGGTAAGAAAATGAATAGGGGCACGTACGATTGTAACAGAAGATTGGGTAGAACACCTACCAATCACTGAATTCGTCCACAACCACCGAAAACATGATGCAAGGAACGCATCACCCTTCTATCTCATGATGGGATACGAACCACGCGCCATCCCTCACCTTATCCCTGATTCATCTGTCCCCGCAGCAGAAGATCGAGTACGATCCCTGCAGAAGATAAGAGAAGAAGCAATCGCCTGTCATAATATTGCAATGCAAACAATGGCTGAACAATCCCGAGGAGATAAGTACATTCCATGGAAGATCGGAGATAAGGTTTGGCTATCTGCCGCTAATCTTAGACTCAAACTCCCATCAAGGAAACTCGCGCCAAAACGATACGGACCCTTCCCGATCATCGACATCTTATCACCCATCACGTTCATGCTCAAACTCCCTCCGCAGTGGAAGATCCATCCTACATTCCACGCTTCTGTTCTATCGTCCTATAGCGAAACAGACATACACGGTCCGAACTTCCCCAAACCACCACCTGACATCATTGAAGAAGAAGAAGAATATGAAATAGAGGCAATTCTTTCTCACAAAGGAACCGGCACTTGCCGATGCTATCTCGTTTCTTGGAAAGGATATTCATCAGGAGATAATGAATGGCTCCCAGAAAAGAACTTGAAGAACTCCGCTCGAATCTTGAATGCATATAAGAAGCAACACTCCCTCTGATTATCCTTTAGTCAATCAACTCGCACTAGCACTTGATCAACTATCACCATTGAAATGTCTTTCCCCACTGCCTACATCACCCCCGTCACCATTGCCAACAATGACTCCGACTCTGATGCTGAACACTATGGATCCCTTACCACCGAAATCGACAACACTTCCTACATTGAAGCCGCCCTTCTATGTGAAGGACACGCCCTTGAAATTGAAAGAATCCTCACCGAAAAAGGTGCCTTCCCGGCCCTCCTCCTCATCAACATTATCCGTACTGCCGCCCTCATCGAAGCTACAGCCAATGAAACTACAGATGCTACATATCGTCAACGCTTCTTACATCTTCAAAAACGCATTCGTTCTTATGCTATGTTGTTGCTTCCTGGTTCTTTTAAAAGCGATGTTGAAGAAGCTATTCACATCATGGCCGAACGTCGAGCAGGCATTGCTTGACCTCCCTCTCCGCAGGAAGATGCGCCACTTCCTATTCCAGCACCCCCTGCTTCGCGCATGTATTCTAGTGTTGACGCCCTTGCTGGCTTATGCACTGCTGTCCAAGAGATCGGGCAGCTCACCAATGCAGTCGTCGAAACCATCCAGCAATCAGTCACTGAAACCAAAGCAGCCAGAAACTTAGTTGAAGAAGCCATCACTGATTTGCAACAAACACAAGCCGACCTCTCTTCTCCCCGAACCCCATCTCCCATCGAACAACTGACTTCATCGTCTCCTGTCGTAGTCTCTCATGACCATCCTGCATGGTTATATGAGCCCTGTACAGAGGAACAGTGTGAAGCTCCAAAAAGATTAGGAATTCCCGTAGCCGAATTAATAGCACTAGGTCCTCGTCTTCGCGACCTTCACATTCATCCCCCCATGCCTATCCCGTCATCGTTTGGTCCAATGGATCCTGTCTCACCAGTCTTAGTAAAAGACTTAGGCATCACTTCCCCCTCTTCCTCTAACGAACTCCTTGCGGATGCTGAACGTGGAACCACTCCCGACCTCCCCACATCTGCGTATACCCTGACCACCAAGCAGCAGGCACAGCTTCAACGCGACAACGCCTTTGCCTTAAAACGCATGACACGAAAGAAAGGGAAGAAGCGTGCTAGATCTACCAGCCCTACACCCGTTATCTCACCATCACCATTATGCATGTCCATTTCCAACACTGATGAAAACATGAAATGCCGAGTCTGTGGCATCATCGGACATCGACAAAAGAATTGTCTCGACTATCAGTGTCAAATCTGTCTGCGACATGGTCCCACCCATCTGTCCATTTATTGCCCTCAGCGTTGTGGGGAACCCCTGTTCACGCTTACCTGGAAGGACAATGGATTTTATGATGCACTACGTAGGTGGGAACAGTATCTTATTAACCGTCGACGACAAAAAGAAGGTCGACGAGCGAGAACTGTAGCAGAGGAGGAGGCGGCTTATATGTTAGGAGGAAGTGCCGCTGATGAAGACGTCGCTAACTACGATGACTATGATCCCGTCTATGACGACAACAGAGATGTTTGAAAGTCGGTGACTTTCAATGTAATAAGGGGGTAATGTTACAGTCGTACGTGCCCCTATTCATTTTCCCTTTATACTCTTACTTGTATATCATGTCACATGACTCTGACTCATATGCTCAATGCATCTGTACAACACATGCCTTCCTTATTAGGATATGCAGTTACATTCTCACGGTTACCTGGTCTGTGCGCATATATCTACCTATTTAAGCACAGTGTACTTGTAGTAGATTCCCTACTTTAATCTTACTGGGTTTTACCTGGAACTTCCTTCGCTTAGGTCTCCAACCTAAGTCGTCCTTGAATCGTCTCTAAGTCTAAGCACTCCTTAGCCTTAGTCTCTATTCTCGTAAGAACCTCTCGGACTTATCCTTGAGGCCAGACCCTTGATCATACTCGGAACGCATTCCTTGTACTTTCACCTTGTCCTCTTCTGGACATTGTAGAACTTCCCAGCAGACCGACTGTGTCTTTTCACTGTCGCTGGTGACGCCACCCCAGTCGTAACAACACGTCTCCAAATACCAATAATGCCAGCAACATTTCTAATAACAACACCAGCGACATTGCAAACACGGCACAGTTTCTTACTCCTCTTATGGAGGAGAGAGCATTCATAAGATTATATATTGTAGACAGTATTCAATACCCTGCAGGTATAGCTAACTACATTATTTTCTTTGTTAACGCGATTGCTTTCCTTGGGGTGGGCTGGCCCCCCCTAAGCGGCTCAAGGAAAGCAAAGTATAGCTAACTACATTATTTTCTTTGTTAATGCGATTGCTTTCCTTGAGCCGCTTAGAGGGGGCCAGCCCACCCCAAGGAAAGCAATCGCATTAACAAAGAAAATATAGCTAGCTTTGAGTTGATGGGTGCGCTGGATGTTGCTGGCACTATTTGTATTTGGACACATGTTAGATAAAGACACGTTAGTTATATATTGTAGAAGAGCATGATAAAGACAAGTAACAAATTGTTCACTCTATTAGTGGCCAGTTGCCAGGGCGTCTCCCCTCTGCATGTAGCTTTTCTTTCGTGAGCCGATTCTTCTGAAGGATTATCTCATCTAAGAAGAAGACATATCTGTCCATGAGCATCTCGCGGCATATTGAGTGATATCCCCCGAACCAGACATTTGTCTGCTCTGTGATGGAGGAGTTGAATAGCCAGTTTCCACTAGTGTCCTGCAGCTCGTCAAAGTGGGCAGGGTTGCAGTGTTCCTGACACCATGCATCTTCAATGGAATGCTTGCACTGGAAATGAAACACATTGACAGATAGGCCTATGCTTTTGAAGTAAGGGTCGTTCCGAACATGGTAAGACAAGGTGCAATTCTTGTCGTAAAAGATGTGACTGGGCTTGATGCTCTCATCGTGAAATACCCTCTTGAACATCTCCTATCCGCTCATAGTTAGTCTGCAATCGCAAGTGAGAAGCATTTGCCTTACCACAACGCTTATGACACCCTCTGCTCCATAAAATGTCTCACGTGCGAGAATCATCCCACATGGCACAATGATCAACTGTTCATTGTGGGTACGGTTACGACCAAACTTTGCGTGAAGTTTCCTTGGCTTAGTTTGCTTCACTGTCTCCACAGATCCCTCACCAACAACAACTGGGACTTCAAACTCCTCTTCCAAGGGATCATCGGCCTCAAGGTCAGCAATCGTGACATCGCTGGTATCAGAGTTCATGGGCACAGCTACATATGCACGCTGAAGGCGTTCCTGAAGCTGAAAGCGTGCCTGGCCACATTGGGTGTATGCTTTCTCGATAGCCTGGTGTGTGGGGTCATTGCAGGTCCTAGTCAAGGGTGTGACACTGCGCTCACAGTTCACTATTGCACAGATATGGAGGTGTGTTAGAAGATGGTCAGTACAGAATCTATCGCAATTATTGGCAAGGGGTTCATGGCAATTATGAATGCCGCAACATGGATGGCCTACAGTGACCCCATCTGTAATGACAACGGAAAACTTTCGGTCAGGAGCACCATTGTTGTTGTTGTTGTTGTGGAGAACAGTGCACTTGGTACAATAATGATGGAGCTCCTCCTGGCCGTAGAGGTGGATGCGAAGGTTGCGAGCACGTATCGGTGCAGTGAATCTGTCCCTGTGGTCACCTCCATGCTTGATCTCCAGCACTTGACCACGAAGTTGTAAATCTTTGATGAGAGAGAGTTGGACAACTCCACTCCAGATGTGGTCACCTGAGAGGCCAAACTTGAAAGGAAAGTCAGGTGGCGGCACAGCATCCTTTGAGAGGGAGACATTATAGAAGGGGGCGCAGTTTGACATGGACGTCCTGCCAATGTTACAGTCGTACGTGCCCCTATTCATTCTCTCTCTATTACCTTTACTTGTATATTACATAACGTGACTCTGACTCATATGCTCAACGCATCTGTACTATAGTTGCCTTCCTTCCAAGGATACGCACTTACATTCTCACGACTCTCTTGATCCGTGCGCACATATTGACCTATTTAAGCACGTTGTATTACGCTTGTATACTCTACTTTAATCTTACTGGGTTTTACCTGGAATATCTTTCGCTTAGGTCTCCAACCTAAGTCGTCTTGAATCATCTCTAAGTCTAAGCACTCCTTAGCCTTAGTCTCTATTCTCGTAGAACCTCTTAGATCTATCTTTGAGGCAGAACCCTTGATCGTACTCAGAACACATTCCTTGTACTTTCACCTTGTCCTCTTTTGGACATTGTAGAACTTCCCAGCAGACCGTCCATGTCTTTTCACTGTCGCTGGTGACGCCACCCTAGTTCGTAACAGCCAAAGTCAAGTTAGAAACACTGAATCATGAAGCGATGCTATGGATAGCACTCACCATGAAACAAGATTCAGTGTTCTCCACATCCGCACAACTGCTATATCAACATATTGATGGCTGCCAACATGGAGCACATCCAGTACATGTGCATAATAAGTCCGCTTGCGATCATGTGCAGGGACTTTATAGTCAATCAAATAGTGGTGATGGAACCCAACATGACAAGCTATAAAATTTGAGTCAGTGTCATAGATGATATGGTAGATGCGCACCATCACATTTGAGATGTACAGAGTACGTAGCAATTGGGCCACGATCAAGTGTGTATAGGATTGCAGGGCGCTGCTCTGCTCTCATTAGCTTCTTCATGTTGGTGCAGCCAAGAGAGAAACATGTCTGCTGTGGTGGGTAGAGGGGAGACATGGCTGCAGCACCGTAAATTTCACAGGCTCGAGAGGATGACAAGTAGAAGACTCACTGATACCATGTTTCTGCCCATACTGCGTGAAAAGAGGGAGTGTTTATAAAGTCCGAAATTTTCCTCATGCCAGATAGTGTCTTTCAATGCTGTCCAGAAAGCCGGCACATCGTCAAGTACAATTTGACAGCTAGCAGAGAGAAAGTGGATGATACTCGGTGATAGGTTAGCAGGCGGAGAACAAGGACTATGTCATTCTTAAGGTTTGTCGCAAGGAAAACAAAGCGGACAATAGATGCGAGTGAGAGCTCCGTCACAGGGGACAGGACACCCTGCAATTCCTGCAAGCACTGGAGTAGTGACTGGGTGCTCATCGATGTGTGATTACATCATAGACTTGTTTGCATGTACGGTGCAGGAAGTTGTTTGCACATGTATTTGATTATATAATCTTTGGCACGAATGGCACGAATGGGGCGAATGGGGCGGAAAGTCGAAGTCCGAGATGTCCTCCATATTTGGGGTGTTCATGAATTCAAACACGCGAGCAGTAGCGCCACAGGCAGTGGTCTGTTACAAACAGCAGAACTGGCTCGTGCTAGTGATCAGGGTGATCGAGTCGAAGGAGTCAACCTAGCGAAGCTTAAAATTATTTGTGCCGCCGGAAGAAGGTTGGAAATTAAGATACGATCATTATCAAGCATGGCCAGGTTGAATCTTGGTGGTGGGGGATCTGTTGATACGATTTCATGTGCTTGCAGGGTAGGTTTAGTGCTCACATGTGTCAATTGCGGGGAAGGTTACGTTAAGCACATTGCAATCAGATTGACAATAATAGTATATACCAACCGTCTTTAGGGTATGAATTTGCGGCCACTGTTAGAAAACTACCCACATACCAGCTTGCCCTATTCGGTGTGATACATGCAAGTCCAACTCTGGTACCCTGCGGGTCGCCAGTTAGACTCATGTGCAAAAGCGCAGGAAGTTCTATCATCCACGTAGAATAATTGGGTTCGGAACACTTAGTGGTCAGCCTTGGGCACAAACTAGACATGAACTTTATCACTCTGGAGGACAGGAAGAAAACGACACCAGGCTTAGCAGCTTATAGAAAGCCCCAGCACCCACCTGTCCACCATAACCCCTGCTTAACACCTTAACATTCAGAGTATGACAGCAGAAGCAGCGCATGCGTCGTCCCGAGTGATTTGAAACTACAATGGGTTATCAGAACAGGGTGGTGTTTTATGGTGTTGTGTTGAAGAAAATGGATGTCGCCGTAACTGTTACATGTCCCGCCGCTGGGACCACTAGCGCATTTCATTGAACTTTTCCTGGCGATCGTGCGGAACGGCCCTGGAGCACAGAAGGATGCCAATATATCCATTTAAACCAACGACAAGTCGCCGCCCTTTGCATTCTAGGGTCTAGTTCCATCACTCTGTCATGGCAGTAATGTGGGCATTGTGCAAGTAGTGGTTAGTACAATAGAGAGCTCATCTTGCCAGATAAGGAGGCGACACAGGTAAATACTCACACGAGCTATCTGGCATCGTGAATATTGTTATCATGCTGTTAAACTTTCTTCCACAGATGGTACAGCCCTGGGATGATTCGACCTCAGGACAAATGGACGAAGTTGGGAAGCATAAATGTTACCAGGAGATCCAGACAAATACGGTCGTCTTCTGTATTCTTGGTTTGGACTCTGAAGCCTAAAATACAGTACGTCGCTGTCCGCGTATTGATTCATCAGTTCTCCGAGGACTCGTCAGACATATATTCTGACTCACTCTCGCTCCCCTCCCAGGAAACACCTCCATCAGTGCCACCTCCACCAGTCCGGAAGGCATGCCAGACTCCAGCGTCCACTATGGAATAGGCATTTTCAGGTGAAAATGTGGTGCTTGCTGGGGCTTGGGAACGCGATGAGATAAGATGAGACTTAGAGGCGGCGGAAATGCGCAACGTGAGGGGTCTGCACAGGACTGATCAAAACTTTGTAAGCTGCTCGCATTAAGAGCACTAGTGCCACTCAATCTCACTATAGAATTTACACTTCGGCACCAAATCAATCAGAATCTCTTAGTAATTGGATTGTGACCAACCTTCAAATCGGTCAGCATGATCAACCGGCAATCCTCGCCAATCAAGCTCGGTTACTCTGCCACATAAGCGCCACGTGCAATAATTGTCATTGTCATGGCGTCTTACCCTTCCCAGTGGGAGATTCTCGTCTGTATTCCCCGCGTGTGAACAAATGCCACGTGTGGTCGCCGTGAAATGTCCGGAGAAGAGTGTCTGAACAAATAAAACAGTTTGAATTCTTTTGATCATGAGTCAACCACGTCGATGTGGACTCTCGAAGAAAGGGGTAGAGACTTCATATCTCGGATGTCACGGGTTACGGAGTAAGGTTGCTATTATTATTACGCACATCTAGAGATGAGAAGAGTGTCGATCACTCCAGGATATGACACGTGGATGTGAGTATCCTCAAACGCGTGCAAGGACGACACGTTTGACATTCCATGGGTCTTTCCATACTTGCGTGTTTCGCAAGCCTACTGACTGGTGGAGTATACCCTCAACCGCATCTGCTTGAGTTTGGCCTACTTCCAATGCCACGATTGAACCGTCACGCAACACCCCTTTTTGTCTGAGAAGCTGAGAAATGAAACGGTAGAAGGTCAGGCCATCATGTTCCTCGGAATCTGGCGGGTCTCCCAGTAACGCGGCAGGATCTTCGTAATTCTTGACTGATACAGGAAGCAGGTCGTAATCTCGTTTTGGAATATAAGGAGGATTCGCCGTAATAACGTCGAACGGCGGCAGGAGGCGTTTAAAGATATCTGGATCACGGAGATCACCAAACACTGGAATGAATACGTTTTGACTGTATGGAGTCATGGACGAGGGCTGGAATGACGGGATATTGCAACGTGCAGCATTATCCGTGGCTAAGCGGATTGCGTCTTGAGATATGTCTACACCATAAGCACGAGTGCTGCCTGGTGGCCAAAGGTGACATAATAAAAGAGGTATGCAACCGGTGCCAGTACATAGATCAAGGACGGTTAGCGGGCGGGCGGGGGTCGGCGATAACATGTCCGCAAGGCGAAGAGTCCAGTCCTCTGTTTCAGGACGAGGTATTAATGTCGGGGGTCTTGTTAGCAGGTCAAGTGGACCAAATGGCGTAGTACCTATTAGATATCTGTATGAGTCATTACTACACGTGAGTTTGATATACTAATCTGCACACCCAAGATATATTGAAGTGGTTCTCCATTCAACCTGCGCTGGAGCATTGCAGGAAGTGTGGGAGAATGAGATGCGATCAGAGTTTGCTTCATCCATTTGAGCTCCCGTGTGGCAGTTTCACAACCGAGTGAAGAAACCAGCCTAGTGAATAGTTGTTTCACAGCAGGACTGTCACTGCGCATACTAACTTTGTCCAAGTTAGCGAGTTTAAGCGAACTAGACCAGAATCTGATGTAGACTTGTCCTCATGTTAAACGAACTGTAAAGCCGAGATTAACTCGGACCGTCATCGGCAGCACCGACCGGTTTACGGCTGTTTGACATATTATGTCAGCAAAATAGTAAAAAAAAAATATTATATGTACTTACTTTAATTAGAATTGAGAAAGATATCAGTCGCTCATCGGTTTACGGCCGACGTCAAAGTTTCCCTTGCTTGCAACCGACGGTCATAATCCTTCTTCCTCTTACTTCTTACAAGTCTTTAACAATTTACTATCCTGATCATTATATGCCTTCATAACAATCCTTATGGCAGCAGACTCCGCGCTCACTACTACATCCTTAGACATGGTCCACCCTTCCCCTGTGACTACCGCTGCTCCTTCACCATCTAGCGCATACGTGAATCCTTCCCAGATGGTCACTCCAGAACCACAGGCAGGCCCTTCTCATTACCGTACACAAAAGGACAAAGTTGCTGTCAAGAAACGTAGACGCGATGAAGATGCTGACGCTCCTCGCAAAAGTAGAGACGGCCCAAAGAAAAAGAAAGCAAATCGTGCCTGCGCGCACTGTCAGAAAGCACATTTAACATGTGATGATTGTATGTCACCTATATTTCCGGATCTTACACATGTCAACCTCACGTTTCCTATAACAGCTCGTCCTTGTCAGCGTTGCGTCAAGCGTGGAATTGCGAGTACATGTACAGAAGGTCACCGCAAGAAAGCCAAGTATCTCCTCGACGATGACGAACTTCGTGCGTGCTTCTCTGTATCTCCGCTCACCCGGTTAATTTTGATCACGTGCTCATGACAGAACAACTGAAGAAAAAAGGCAGAGTTCCTGAATCGAGTTCAGAACCCGCACCCGCGCTCCAACCGACATGTAACACGTCTTGGCTCTTGTCTAGTCGTGTGATATTCTGACACTGCCTGTAGCTGAAACCTTCCAATCACACGATCCACTCTTTAATGTGTCGTTCGATCCCAATTTCACGTTCGGCTCCGAGGCCGCCAACTTGGAGTATTCCATACTTTCTGCGATCTTGGGTAATCCAAGTCCTCCAGAATCTGGTACAGCGCCATCTCCTTCACAACAACAGCAACAGCAACAGGTTTCACAGCCACTCCCAAATTCAGCGTGGTCTCCTGAGCCCCTTCACGCGCAACCCCAGTATTTGCAGGGAGCGCCAAGCAATTTTGGCTCCCCATTTGGCGATCCGGCTCAGTTATCGATGCCGCAGTCAGATAGCCTGTCTGCTTCTCAACCGTCGCCAACATTCCTTACAAGCTATCCTGCACCACTATGTCGAACTTCTTCGCCAGCGCTGCAATACTCCTACGCTCAACCACAGCCGCAATTATCGGCTCCGTATCACCCGTTAGCACCGCACTATTCCCGTGGTGTCATCAGTCTCGGGTCCTCAAGCGTGATGCGCACGCCATCGAGGGATACTCGTTCTCATTCCTACGAGTCCTCGTCGCGGACGTCACCATCGCCTACGATCCAAAGCGGCGATCATCATTCTGTTCGTGTCTATTTTGTCATCCTGTGCCTGGCTTATCTTTCCCATTCAGACCATCAACGTAACAGCGCCTTATGATTATACCGAAGGTTATCACTTTCTCATGAAGCATCTCCCGAGTCGGTGCGTATACTCTGTGTGCTGAGAAGTCGAGAGCTCCTGGCCTGTGTGGTCAAATCCTAATATTATCTTGGGTTGGATTGCCCCTGGGACCCGGACTGTTCAGTTTTGAAAAGAATGACATATTACGCATCGTCCGAGCACTCGCCATCTTCCGACCATCGCTTATTGCTCTACAAATGCCCATGACGGATGAAGATGAAGTGTTCGTCGAGAAATGTTTCCAAAGATCACTTCTTGTAAGTATATTACTTCATTCTCACATAATACTTGTTTTGATTTCCCATGCAGGAACTGGAAAAGCTCATATCGTACAGCGGCACACCAACGGTAGTTTGGAGGCGAACCGGCGAAATCTGTCTCGTCGCACCCGAGTTTTGCATGCTCACTGAGTGGCGTCTGGAAGATCTCGTTGGAAAACGCAAGTACATATACGAAGTTTGTATACTTTGTCTCTTGCTTGAAATTACTTTGACCCAGTGTTGGTGCCAGTTATTCGAAAACCAATCCGTCGTCGAATACTGGGAAAACTTCGCCTCTCATGCCTTTGAGAATACGACCAAATCGGTATACTCGCATTGCGTTCTCCTTAAACCTTCCGGCGCGCCGATCCCCTCGACCTTCTGTTTTTCAATACGAAGAGACATCTTTGATCTTCCCAGCATAGTCATCGGTAAGTGATATCGATATCTTGACTCCCATCGATATACTGACGACAGGCACACAAAAGGCCAGTGGTTACCGCTCCTATGACCCGATATCCCACCGGATGGTATTGTGATCTGCTTATCTATCTATCTATCTGCATTTGTATCGAGAGACTGCATTCCTTGGAGAGGATGGCTTAACTCTGTACATTACATTATGAGCTTCTTATATTGCACATGATTTCGCTTGCGCTGCCACTGCAATCATAGAATCATTATTCTAGTACTGATATCCTAAACATATGGCTGGCTTTTAGTCCATCTCGTTCCAATTCGTACAATCTATGCACGCCTTTGTGAGCAACGGAATACGCGCCTATATATTAAAGACAAGGTATCAACGAATAAGAACGAGCGGCCGGAATTGGGACTCGGGGAAACGATAGAAATAGTCCAATCTCGAAGGAGTACAACAACCACACTCAGCTCTCATACTCGTTCTCCATGGCATTCACACTGCCCCTTCGATATTTGCATATTCGCTCTCGACACCCGGTTCAATCAGACATGCGTGAGTGAGAATGAGAAACGCGGATGCTCCAATAAGCCAGAACAAAGTCATGAATGGAGAGGCGAACCATAGGAGCGGGATACCGATCACGAAGAGAACTGTGTAGAGGGTCTTCTGGGTGACAAATTGTCCATAGACTTCCTCTAAAGCCCAATGTCAGCACCAAATCAAAGGGGAAAGAGATGGAGAGATCGCACCAAAACGGTTGATAACAGCAAAGCCTCCAAAAAGGAAGATGAGGGATAAGAGAAGAAGGGGGCTTGCAATACTAGGTGACATCAGTTATGGGTTCAGGGTAGTGCTCGTGGCTGGGACCCTACGCACATGGAATATACTGCAAGAGCAGCTACGACGAGGGTGTAGTTCCCTGAGAAATACCGAGTGTTATATGTGAGCCGCTATGAGTTCAGTCTCAGTACCATCCTCAGGGTATGCAACAGCCCACAAGACACACCGATACTGCCGTGTTAAGATCCGCAGGTCTTGAAATTCGGTGGACATCAAAGAACTCTGCGGGAGTTCTGAGGGTGCTCAAGCGAGTTTCCTGAACAAAGTTCTTGAGTGTCAGAAGCCAAATTTTCCTTTCATGCAGACTACTACGTACCCGGAAGGATTTGAGGGCGTCAACGACACGAATAACGGATTCCATAACTGTTTAGTAGTATGGGTTGGATGGTGGTTGGTTGAAAAGTATGGTCTGTGGGCACAGTACTTGTTCAAGTTTTTTCTGCTGCGCCGCTGCTGCGTTCCGCTTTGCGTGTCCGACTCGGATTTAGTGACCAAACAGTGTAAACACGTCTTTGTTGTCAGCGCCAAATTGACTGGTCTCATTATCACCGCTCATCACTGTCTACATCGTCAAACTAGCATTTGGACTTGCATTACACTACAGACCATCTATTCTACTATTTTTATCGACACACCATGATCAGACGTACCCCTACCATGATTCCAATGTCAGACGCGGATGTTCAAGAAATCCGAGACCTCGTGGTAGACCAAAAGTCTCGCTTCGAGGCCAAGCAAAAGACCCTCCTCGCAATGAAAAAAATGGCTGAGCATCCAATCCAGCCGAATGACCCAGAAACCTTGCCGTGGTTCCAGCTGTTAGTAGCTGAGAGGAATAGACGGCTCGGTATACCTGCCCCGGGCACAGGTATTCATGGGCCGAGCACAGGTATTTCCGGTCCGAGCACATCAGGTTTGGCTCAAAAGCTACTAGCGCGAAGATTACCCTGAACTGACAGCTCAAAGGATCTAGTTGATATACATGGGAGGTAAAATACAGACGAAGCAGTGCTAGACGCAGTAAAACAAAGTACGATAACAGGATGCATCACGGCACGGATGATACAGATCGGCTTTGTCAGGGCCTGCTTTCAAACACATTCCTGAACCCTGCACATCACGCTGTCATCAGCCCCTTATCAACATCAGATGGTGTTCTAAAACTTACCATCTAGGTCTCTCTTATCACATAACGCTGCAAGGTCGGCCCTCTGAAGGTGCAAACAAGTTGTCTTGAGGCTATCCCACAGTGTGGAGTTTGTAACGCCACGTTTATCGTTCATGCCACTATCGTCCGCCACACCATCACTATCTTGCAAAACTAACGCATCGAGAATGTGTGACTGCGCCTCTTCATACCGCTGTCAAACTGATGTCAACAACAGCACAGCATCAGAGCTTCTCGGAACAAGAAAGACCCACCCGAAGATTGGTGCAGGAAATACCCAGGTTGAACCTACCACATAACGCGTTTTACTTAGCACCACAACAACCAACTATGAGGAACGGGTCACGATACCTCGCTCGTATGTATGCAGGGTTTAGATCCAGTGCCCGATAATAGAACTGAAGTGCTTCCTCGGCCTGCCCATTGTTTGCCATAGTGGCACCCACTCTGTTATACAGAAGCCAGTCCTGGTAATAATTTATTTCAGTCTCGCGCCCATAAACTCAATTTTGAAACATTCACATTCGGGCGGACTGCCAACGCCGTCAGAAAACAATCTTGCGCCTTGGCATATTCCTATGAGATCAATTGACAGCATAAGTAATCAGCCCAACTCTATCGGAACAGATGGAGACGACCGAGGTGCTAAGCACGTACATCTGTCGTGTTTAGTAACACAGCAAGTGCCACTTGGACGTCCGCATCTACACCTCCCACCTCATCAGCGCTCCGTGCCATACCGATGAGACAATTTATCAATGCCTCAAAATTGGGAGGGGATACATTATTAGCCGTTGTCAATGTGGCGTTCTGTACTATATGTTTGTACTTGGGATTGCGGATCGCCCATTCTTTGATTGCATTGTAAACGCCCATGCGGTTGCTGTCATTGGTGTAAGATACGGAGAGGGCAAGCCAAGCACCCAGGTTCGTCGGATCGAGTTCAACAGAACGTTCCAGGGCCTGCACAGCCTTCTTTTCACGTTCGTTTTCTTGTTGTTTGACGCCAAGCTCATACCATGCTGCAGCATTGTTCCCATCGCGTTGGACAGCCGCCTCCAGTTCGAGCACGCTCTAGAGCGGAGTCAACATACATGTGAAAAAAAATGTCGTGTGACTGACATTGTGGCCACGTTGAACTTCACTCACGTGCATTCCATGATGACGCGTCCTCGACGAGTCGCCCAGGAGATAAGGATTGTTCTCCTGAAATTGGTAATTCGTCAACGCTTTAATTCCCGTGGAGGTGGCTTCAAACGCATCCCAATCACGCTGGAGTTCATGCCATGAACCATGTTCGCCCGCGGATATAGTGTGGGGCACAGGTCCTGTATAATGAGCATCCCAGTACTTCGAGAACTCTTCATTCTCTTGTTGAAAGTAAGCGTCGTCGGCGTTGTTGTAATTGCGTTGGTGGCGATACGCCTCGCTTAACTCAGCAGAACCTTGATAGCCCTGGATGGAACTCGCTGGTACTGAATGGACCCGGACAGGCTCCTGAACTTCTTGCACAGGAATGTCAAGTGCACGCCCCTTTCCCTTGACTTTTACATGAGCAGCAGTGCTGCTTTCGCTCGGAACGATCTTGTCTTCTTCAACGATGACTTCGCCGTCGCGGAACTGACGCATGAGGCTCATGAATTGACTTTGGCGGAATTTGGGATTCTGCTCTCCCTGGACGGCATCAATGACGCGTGCTGCTAATTGTGCCATGTCATCTTCCGGGGCGGGCTTCGATGCAACGTGAACAGATTCTGCAGCTGGGACGACATGCGCGTTCAACATCATTTCTTGAGATTGAAACTCTCTGTCCCATGACATCTCTTCAGACAATACATGAGCGTTTGATCACATTCGATCAAACTGTAAAAAACGCACGATCAGTCTGCATAGCAGATCTTTGCATCGGCATCGGCACTGCAGATATCATGCCCGACATAGGACTCATTCTGTAACCTGCATGCGAGGCGTTCCAGGGCATACTGCCTACCACTTGAACTCCGTATATATTCACTGTATTCACTACAAGCACGCACCTTGCAGTCCTGGACTCATAGGCGCTGAAATAGAGCTTTGCATTCGATCTTGCTGAGCCTCGACCTGCTCGATCACAGATGCAGGTGTCTGCACCTGCTGTACTAAAAAATCGCTCGCCCAGCCCGAGGGAAATGGGTTCTGGGTCTGCGGTGATTGAACAGATGCTTGAACTTGCGGAAGAGAATCGTGTAATCCAGCTAGATTAAAAGGTTGAGGGACTACAAGCTGGGCCGGGGGTGCAGGCGTCGAATTAAAGAAACGTTCTGCATGCTGTTGTAGTTCAGGTGAAGTAACTTGCTGGGTACGGAACACCTGGCGTGTGGAATGTCATCGAATTCATTGGATTAGATGATTGTATCATTACCTCTCGAGATGAGCCAGCACGCGTGCCAGTGATGAAATCCTGCAGTGGGGTAGAATGGTTAATGACCCTAGGATTTCCCATAACCCCCGCACGCACCTGCTGCACTCCGCGGTCTTGGTCGAGCTTTTTGGATAGGCTTTGAAGTGGGTTTGATGGTCCGCATTCAGCTCCACCAACAAGCATTGCAAGCGACATCGTGATGGAGAGCGAAAGAAGCGTTTGTATCAATACTGAGTACTGAGTACTGAGCGCTGAGCTGTCATACCCTGAAATAGCCGAGGAGAGTACATTTCTCACGTGTTTATGCAAGTTCTCACAGGTCGTGGCAGTATATTGGGGTAACATTAAGAGCGAAGTATATTAACTGTAAGCCCATCAAAAGAAGAAAAAAGTTGGGATCGATACAAGAGTGTATACATCAGTGGGAATGAATGATGATGAGCCTATAGCTCAGGTGATCTTACATCCTGAGAATAAAGAGGAATCATGAAGACATGAAAGAGAAATATCTAAAAGCGTTCTGGGAGTCCATGCATGTCAACCACTGCAGTCGATTAACCGGCAGTGCTTGAACTGGGTCCTGGCTGATTGGCGGGAGGGTGGCCAGGTAGCGGAGGACCCTGAGATTGTGTGATCGCTTGAGCATGTGCTGCAGCCTGCTGCTGAGCTTCTACAATCTGTCTGCATTCAGAACCACCCTCGGAACGGACTAGACCGCGGAATAGTAAGTATCTGAGAGTCGAGAACTCCGGAATGTCCACTTACGATGTCGCTGGAAGGAAGAAAAGGGGGATCGACGTTAGCGAGTGCATTGATAACAATATAAAGAAGTTACGTTTAGTGCATCCAGGCGACTGAAGGTCTTTTTGCAGCCCTGACAGATGTTGGATTGGGAGCGCGTGGCGTGTAGTGCTTGGTGTCGCCTGTGCAGATCATGACGTGAGCATGTCGTAGGTGAGTCAATAATGGGGAGAGGATCGGTGACGCGATAAGGAATAATGGTCGGCCGAAGCCAAATATATGATAGAGAAGTAGAAGAGAGGAAGGGTCAAGGAGTGAGACTTACTTGCAGTCATGCTGTCTTGCAAAGCCTTTCTTGCAATCGGGTACTCACACACATATGGGCGTTCTTCGGTGTGAGATCGAAGATGACCTGGCGGATGGTGGTTCGTTAGAGAATAGAGACATGATGTGTAATTGTGCACCTCTGAGATTGAATCGACGCGTAAATGTGCTCCCACAACCCGGAACTGGACAGGCGAAATGTGCCTCGTTCCTCCGCCTGCTTGCACTTGCAGCCTGTGTTGCGGATGTTGTGACCTGCTTCTTCTCCACTTGTAAAATAGGGGGAAGACGAGTTATTGCGGTTGGGGAAGTGTAGTGGGCGGAAGCAGACCCCTCTCCCGCTCCGGATGCGAGGACTTGGGCGTGGGTGTATAACTCTGCTGAAGTTGGGGTGTAGTATGACTCCTGTTTTAACTCCGGTTGAGGTTGAATTGGTGGAATGTTTGGTTGTGGGTACGGTGATGGATGTGTAGTGTGCCGGAACGGAGAGTTAGATTGACTCCTCCTATACGCGTGACCTGGAGGGTATGATTGGTCTGGAGTATCATTTGGACCTGCACCTGGAGGAAAAGATTGTTGCTGTGATTGCTGAGACATGTTTGTGGGTTCTGTTGGAATAAAATGATGATTGTTATAAGCTTGAAACTCTTGTTGAGACTGAATGGTTGTGGGAGACGTCGACCAGTGAGCCCGTGTCGAATCTGGCAGGTTCATGATTGATAGGACCTTTTTATTATTTAGGCGAGGGAATAGAGAGCTTCTTTGATTTGAAGTTGTAAGATCAACGGAAGTTCTGAACAGAAGCGGATGCTGAGACTTTTCAGGACAACTGGTGGGGAACGGATGACTGAATCTGGAGCGCTCTCTCCTAGCGCTTTTTGAAGGTACAAGTGAAAATTATTCACAGCCTCCTTTAAATAAAAAAAGATTAAGACTAAAAAAATCCAGTGTTCTAGCGCAGCAAACCTTTCGATGAGTCGGGATTGACAATGAGATCTATTCCAGTGTGGCTGTGTCATTGCACAGCTCATAGCCACAGCCGCCGGTTCGCTATGTGACCGGACATGGCCACCGCTTCACAACGTTATTTCCCATCCCGTGAATAAAATTAGTTACACAGTCGATCCCTACCCTTGTCCTTCAAATATATGTGCATCCAACAACCTTCTCCGTCTCAACAATTCACTCTCCGTGATCCGTTGTCCTATCTTCCCGTTCCCTCCACGAGGCGTACTACTTTGAGGCGTCGTACTAGTCGCCGTGTCAACCTGCTTCTCATCCACACGACGCCAACTGCCCCAACTTCTGTGCTTGCAACATCATCTCAGCAAGCTCCCAGATTCCCCTCCGCGATATAATCTGAGGCGTCGAACCCACCAGAGCTCCCCTGCGTCATAAATAAGCCGTTTCCCAGCCACGAACGTGATACCCGAGTCGTCCGTCTCCGTCTCAGATGTAAACGGGCTAGGGCTCCCATCTACATGTCCGTCCCCACTCTCCTGTTTCGGAGTAAGAGACGATGATTGCGGCGAATTTCTCCGTGACCGGATCTTCTTGGTTCCAGCATGATCAACAGCTTTGACCTCAACCCTGCCCACTGGTTGCCGTTTTCTTTACCGCTATGCCTCACAAACGCATCTTCCATCCAGTCGGCTAGATCCTCCACCACAGCCCGTGCCTCGCTCATCAGGGACATCATCTGAAGATACCCGTGGCTCCAATCAGAGAACAACACCATCTGCACCCAGTCGTCCTCCGTCTCTTTCGCAAGTTCGTCCCTTTCTTTCTTCAACTTTTCCAACCCCTCATCACCCTCGAGATGTGCGGAGCTCATTTGGAGCGTTTCCCCAAATCGGCACTCTTCCAGAAAGTGCAAGCTCCAGTTCAATCTTACGCGCACGTTTGGCCTCGCGGACGCGTCCCGCAAAAATCACGGTATCGTCCACAAATGGATCCTTTTCACCACATTGCATCAGAAGCGGGGGGAACTGCGCTAGAAGTTTCGCAGGTGTAAGGATAGGCGAGATAAAATAATCAGTGGCAAAGTCCGGGTTATGGTGGGACCGATATATAGGATGGCCATCGCGCGCATCTGTGGAGTTTAATAAATACAAAACGGGATTGGAAACTGCCCAAAGTACGTACCATACTGGGAGGAATGATCCTGTCCTGGAAATACCCCGTGCGGCTAGTCATTGTCAATCGGGTGCCAATTAGTTCGCGCTTCTTGTCTTCGCTTTTGGTAGACGATACTTTGTTATCAGCCTCCGCCACAGCTGCACAGAGTTGTTCCTGCTGTCTCTCGAGCTTCTGATGCAAGTGTGCACCATCGCCGCTGCCAACACATTCAGGGTACACATAACGCACACGATCCTCAAGTGGCCGGTCCTCCTCTCTCACAGGTTCGTCCTCGTCGCTTGCAGAGCTCGCCCAAAAACCACTATCGTCGTGTCCCATTGGATTAGTTCGTGCGCTATTTCTCCCAGCGCGCGTTCCAAATGATACTACGGAGCTCTTTCTCTTCATTCCCAAGGTGGAGTGGTGTCGAGTTGGCACCGGCTTCGACCTGACGGCGTCAGCGTCTACCCCTGTAAAATCCAACAGTGCATCTTTCCAGCTCCTGCGTCTATGTAATTTCCGTCGTCCGGACCCATGTTTACGATCTCCCACCATGCTCAGCGGACTAACGTGTTGCAAGTGGTCTTTCTGCGATGCCAACTCATGTATGCCTGGAAGATTACCCGAGGACTGCTCCGATCGCAGGACCTGGAGGTTCTCAGGGGACATCCACGAGGTAAAATTGAAGTCTAGCGCTGCATAGCTCAGCACGAGTGCGATAGGTGCGGGAAGAGAAGCTGTGGGAGCGCAGCATTGTGTTGTAAAATCTTGATCATCACGCCCACAACAAGTGTTGCACCACTAAATAAATAACCGTGAATGAGCGGCAGATAACCACACATGAATTGACGTACGCAGAGTCTCCCGTCAAGATGATGTTAAGCTTCTTTCCAGACATGCCAATGCATCGTCCAGTAGACATGACAATGGCCTGGTAGACATCAAAACATTCATCAATCGCGAAGGGGTATGGATCTAATACGTTAGTTAGCAAGACGAGGACAGGCACATGATGTTGATATTACATTCCGGTGCCTTGCCGTACTCGACGGAGAGCACTGGTTTGCCTGTGCGCAGTGCCCAGGAACGCAGACGCTCATCATGATGTTCTGGGGTCATTGCAACAAACCCTCCACCAGGGAAGTCAAGTATGAGATCCGTCGCGTGTTGAAGCTGAGGAGCAGGTGGCGCAAAGTACACATGCACCTTTAAAGGACGGTCGTATGTCGACGTGGAAGGTCTTGGCAGTAAAAATTTCTTATACAGAGACATTTGCGGCGCCTGCGCGATTAAACGGAGCTACAAATGTTTTAACACAAGTCTCAAAGCAATGACGGAGATGTCTTACATATGGGTTGGTCGTCTTCTCCCAGGTACTTCTGAGCATCTCGACAGTTGGAACAGCTCTGTACCTACGGATCTACGGACATGTTCTGTGAATAGGTATTGATATCAGTGACACGCACAAGAAGTACCTTTTCGTCAGCTTCATTGGCGTAGATGATGTAATAGATGGAGAATAGGATAGAGCAGAAGTCTTTAAGCCATTTAGGACGTATGGACATAGCAGTAGCAAATCCAGCATCAAGGCCAATCGCAATCCACGTAGCACGGTAGTATGAAGGCGAGTACTGCATTACAATGGTCATGACACTGTGAAATACCAATAAAGGGCAGGAACTCACCAAACGAGCCAAAGGTTCCGGCGCTTTAGGATTTCAAGCTCGGATGAGATGAATCAGGTTCTGATAACATTTCATAGACTCACCTCCAAAACCAGTAATTTTGTCCAAATTTCGAACGGCATACACCGCAGTCAGTGTACTAACAATGATCTGCCAGGGCGAAAAGCGTTCTAAAGGCAGTATGAAATTGGAAGCTATAAGCATATATAGACATAACTCACCCAAAATGCCTATTTGCTCTTCTGAGCCATAGAAACCGTGGAGCATTAGGGTTACCATAGACCAACCGCCAAATCCAGAAGATGATAACAAGAAAGACCTTGTATTCACTGGTAAGCAAAGGAATGCTCCGGATTATGGTTGTAGCTACCTGAGTACGTTTCCAAGATGGACTTGGTCTGCCTAGAAGATAGTCAATCATGAGGAGCTGCGAGTAAGGTGGGGTGGGACAAGCATGGACTAAGTACCAAGAAACCTCTATTTGCATGTGATTCCATAATTACAGCACTTGCCTTATTTGGTGTACGACCATTCTTCTGTCATGACTATTATTAGTCATGTTCGTCTGGTCGACTGCCAATGGTCATCATTAGTATGTCACATCGTGCGGTGGTCGCACTCACGTCTCTCTGTCGACTTCCGCATCACCGTAGTTTATCCTATAAGATGTGCCATGGGTTACAGATAATCACGGGCTCACTCACAATGGTGACTCATGTCCTGATAAAATGGCCCACCCAGTGGCGGGACAAGTCAGCGACACATCCTAAGCCCAATTAACTCGTGATACAGACAAGGTAAAATTTAGTCAACTAAATACTACTGCCAAACACTTGAAAACAGACTCTAGGCTGGTTCACGGTGTTGCCCATTTTTTACATTCCTCTCTACATATATGTAAGGACGGAGCGATTTGACTGCCGTGTGCGTGCTTCACTTGAGCTTCACATGTGATTGCTCTTTCAAGCTCCTTTTTTCTCTTAACTTGATACTTCTGTTCTTGAACCACCATGGCGAATTCTGTGCATCCTTTTCATGGCGTTGTCGGTATTCAGAATGCCACTCCTTACGCGTTGGAGCCGAAAAAGAAGTTTTGTGTTAGTCTCTGCCGATCCAGGATATAGCATTGGAGATCTCCCTGTCTCCGTCTTCACTTTGCCGGCCCGATGTT
This sequence comes from Suillus spraguei, assembly GCA_016800925.1. Classification (NCBI taxonomy): domain Eukaryota; kingdom Fungi; phylum Basidiomycota; class Agaricomycetes; order Boletales; family Suillaceae; genus Suillus; species Suillus spraguei. The sequence continues at coordinate 11,861 of JABCPU010000312.1, read as the reverse complement.
GAATGTCAAGCAGCACTATGTATTTGATGCCATCTGCGATGAAATCCAGTCCCGACGAAACTGCAAATTCTTCGTCGACGGTTGATCAGGAAGAGGGAAGACTTTCATGGTGAATCCTAAGTATATTTACCAGTGCTCTGTCAGTGTGAATTACGGATCATAATATATACGTATCTCATAAACAATAAGCACTGGCTAATTTTTAGCTGAAGTTCTGAACGTGTGAGTATATGTACGCTTTACTTCTAGTCGGTATCTCGTAAGATCATACAACTCCACTTAGATCGAAAATAGTCTCGCCCTTTCTCCTAGTTGCAACGCCCTTCTCTGTGACAATCGCGGTAATTAGTTCGGCTGGTGTAACATCAAAGCTCGGATTGTATATCCCCTCGAGGCCACTCGGAGTAATCATGACAGTCTCCTGCCTGACCTTTCCTTCGACATCGAACTCAAAGGGGTGAACAGCTCCGCGCACGAGGCAAGCTTCGAGCGGCTTGCGGTGCTCAATCGGAATGCTTGAGCCGTCCGGGGTATCGAGATCAACAGTGCTTATTGGGGCAACAACAATGAACGGGATATTATGCCGCGCTGCAAGTACGGCAGCATTATAGGTCCCAATCTGCAAGGGTAATAATAACCTCTGATAACTCTGAGTTTGGCTAGCAAGTATAACGTACTTTATTCGCGGTGTCTCCATTCCTCGCTATCCGATCGGCACCGACAGCTATGCAGGAGGGGGAAGGATCAGGCAGTCGGAAGGAATGTCGACTTCAAATGGTTCTTACCGACGGCATGGATTTTATGATGCTGAAATAAGGAACCAACCATTGTGTCGCAGATCATGACCGAGGGGATCTGCATTGTCTTGAGCTCTAGCGCTGTAAGGCTGTGAGGTGCCAGGCCTCAGTGACAGCTGTTAGCGATGCAATGACGGATCGGCGGCTCACCGGGACCCTTGGTGATATGGCGCAGTTTGGGTATAGTATGCTTTACCTAGCTTCTTTTGTTCGTGGAGATAGGTGATTAACCCAAGCGCTGTACCGTATCCCTGTGGCACATTTATGGCTGTCAAAAATGGATATATTAACTAAGATATGTCATACCGATGTCGCAAGGGATCCTGTGTTGCACACGGTGAGCACATTGAGTTCTTGACCACTGCCTCCAGATCCCTTGTCGACTTCTGCAAGCCATTCACCGCCATGCTCTGCCATTCTTTTATTGCGGTCGAAATCTTCATCGGCTATGAGTTTCCCTTCACTGATTAGGTCTGCCGCGATCAGTTCAACAGATTTTCCAGCATCTGTAGAAGACTGAAGGACCGATTTCAGGCGACGGATTGCTGCTCCTAAATTAACGGCTGTCGGACGTGCGCCGGAAAGATAGTCGAGTTTATTGATCACCTGGGCGGAAAGTGATTCAGGTGACAGGAGGAAGGCTGGTGGTTGAGCACTGTCGAGACCGGCTTGAATGTAAGCAGCAAAAGCCAGTGATGCCAACGATGCGATGGCCGGAGCACCACGAATCTATTATTTATCAGAAACCACTAAGTGAATATGTATTTTTTTCTGACCTTCATGTCTTTGATAGCATCATAGGCCTGTTCGATAGAGGTGATTTCAACGTACTTTGTCGTGTGTGGCAAGAGCAATTGATCAATGATCTCGATCTTCCCATTCGATGTCCTGATAGACGTTAGCATGTGCATGACTGCTGCTTTTCCTGATCTCCCTAAGACAGGCGTGGGTAGAAGTATTGATTGAAAGCAACTAACTTCTACAATTGCTAGTTACAGCAGTCACATCAGGAAATTCACACATTCCTTGACGTGCCCTTATGCGGACTTATTTACACTTAACTGCCTTGGTGAAATTGAATCTACTTGTCCAAAATTTCAATGTGAATGAATTCAGAAAAAAAAAGTTGAGATATATTAATATACATGTTTTATTGTATTTCGCACTCAAAAAATATAAGATATGCCAGGTGAATGATGTGAGAGAGAGCAAACAAGTTTTGAGATAAGTGAGTTAAGCTGATTAAGCATGTTAAGGAATGTGTGAATTTCCTGATGCACGTGGCCTGCTACACTTGGGCTAAGGCATAACGTTCTTTTCTGGTGCACTGGCAACATGAAAGGGTACGCAAATCAAATTATATGGATGATACAAGCTAAAAAGTACAGACATCGAGCTGCGTTGCAAAAGACGCCGGACACCCAAGGTATCGAGATCGTCGACAATCAGAAGGAATCTGTACTGGGTCGCAAGCAGCTTGCTGACCGCACCAAAGGTTCGTGTGCACACATTCTTTGACTTTCGGCTATTCTCAACAGTTCAAAGAGGATTCCGGATGACGAGAAGTTAAACTCGTTCACAGGCCTGCTCAAAGGTCCGCACATTCACTCTTGGTCTTCTGCTATCAATTTAACACTGGCGCAGCATGCCAGACAGAGATTGACACCCTCACGAAACGATCAAAGGTTTTAGAGAATGCATTTATCAACCTGTACAAGGTCCTCGCCGAAGCACCAGATTCATATCTTCTATTCGAAGCTGCTGTCGTGCGTCCCACCCATCTCCTCCACCCCTCCCCAATTTCACACGTGCGCAGGATCAAGCAGTCAAAGCCACACAAGCACTGGAAACTGAAGTTACTTGCTGAAAATGATGAGCTTCGACAGTCGTCTAGCGCCCTTGACGCATCCAAACGCCGCGTCGGACAGCTGGAGGTGCGTATGGACGGGCTTGTTGCGCAGAAAAAGTTTGAGATTAATGCTGCATGCGACGAACGTATGCGTAACTACAATGGCATGTTGTTTGCTTGGGTTGGTGTTTTGCAGTTGCTTGATGCTGATTGGGGTGCAGGGAGCAGGACTTGCAGCGCCAGGTTGCACTATATAAGAACCAAGTGCGTGACCTCCGACTGTCGAACGAATAAAATCAGGCGAAGCTTTTTGAACACAGCCAGCGTCAGGGTGAGTTTTGCTACTTTGTTTTCACAATCCCCTTCTCCCAGCTTCATTATTGTACCTTTTGTCTTGTACACTAACACCTCTACTCATACCAAGAGATCATTTCTTGTCTTGCTGAAGCCGACATAATCTAGAACGCGCGAATAGCAGAGCCGCGGCCATAGAGCAGCGAAATGTAAGATTTATCGGCTTCTATCCCTCTTCATCAATTCGCTGTTGTTCCATACCATCTGTCACGCGTCATCTTGCATGGGATATAGCCACCTTCCCTTCGTGAAGTTCGTCGCTATGCCGCATTTGACCTTACTATTTTCCTTCCTATTACAACGTCCTTCTCTGTATCTGTTACTCATTTGAAATTCAATCGACACTCTGCGTAGAGATCAAGGTATTGCGTACTGGCAGCGAAAGCAGTGAGCGGTACGTCTATTCGTCATCTTTCCTTCTGCTTTTCCTTCTGCACACTCTTTTAACTCCTATTTGTGCTCTCAACCCAATTGACATGCATATAATTCAACCGTGTCAAATTACTAATGACTCGTCTCTCCGAGCTTGAGTACGAATACACGCGACTTGAAGGCACCGTTGGAGCTGCACGAGGCGCTGCAACACGATAAGAGGAGCAAATTTCAGAGAAGGTGGGTGTCATTTTAGGCGGAGAGACATGCTTCATACGCAGATTACGATGAGGTGAAGCGAAAACTTGAGATTCTGAAGGCCGATACCTCGATCCTTCCTATCGTGACTAGCCAGTGGATCGGTTCCAGCAACGGAACGCAGAGCTCGAGGAAGTGAATATCAGATTTCTCGTTCGCGTTTACACCCTGCTCCACCTCTTTATTATCATTCACCCCTTCCGACGCGAATGCATTCCTAGGAACTCCGCGAATACTACCGCACCATTTCAGAACTTTGCACCGAAGTCAAATCCCAAAGCTCCACGAGAAAGTCGTTACATGCAACCATACTGCAAATAAGGTTCCGTCTCGCAGCTTCATCCTCTCCCGCCGTCTTCTTTCTCAGTATTTAACGGAAGCGGGAATGGAAGAGGAGGTGGAGGTGGAACTAAAAGGGACGAGTTAGGGAAATGGCGCACGAGGTGTGAGGAAGCGATTAATCCCTTTGAAACGTTTCGTAGGAGGCCGTACTTGACCTTCGTGTGTGCTGGGCTGATGATTGTTCGGCTTGTCGTTTAGGAAGCGACGGGTGCGTATGAGGCTCTCAATCCTATCGAGCAAGGTGTGCTCGTGTTCATGCATGGGATTATTGGCAGCCGGCGCACATGTACAGCGTTTATCTTTTATGGAACGGCGTTGCATCTCTTGGTGGTCGTCACGGTGTATGAGTGTGCATGATCGAGCGGACAGCTGCAGGTTCATCGGGGCCGTACTGACCATGATGGAGTTTTAATCGAGACAATCGCTCGCTTTGGAACTCACGTCGTGGATTTCGGACGCATACTCAAGGTTGATTGAATTATTTTATTCTACATTCTACATATGCAAGGACAGAACGATCATGCCCAGGAAGAATTGTTTGGTGATGTCACAAGTTTAGAACCATCCAACATCACAGAATACAAGAACATTGTAGCTTTCTGCAATGATTACTGAACCATCGAATGGGATAGCAGCTGCAAGAGAAGATGATTAAAATCAGCTTTGAGCAGTACTGAGTGTCTACCAACCATAGCCATCGTATTGGACTTCGCCACAATGAAAACCTCCTTCAACAAACACGTGGGCAATGTAAAGCGGTTCAGGTGGCTCTGTCCCTCCACTGGATGATAAAAGATTATGTTAAAAAGAGAAGACACTCAAATGCAAGGTCAACCAATAGCACAGGAATAGCACCTTCCAGCTTCTCATAATAGAATCGACCAATCGACACGAGCCCAACGAACAGAGCTCTGATCTCCAACAAGACGTTCAAATTTGCCATGGATCTGAGAAAGCAGTTGTGACCAAGTACAGGTTGAGATATTGGAGTAAACATGCATTGATTTCTCTGCCATCATGGCTGATGTACACATGGTCCTTGAGGGTTGCTTTCCCTGGATCTTGTTTGATAAAAGGTGAATACTTTGGGCGATGCCAGTGCTTGTATCAGAACTCACAAATACCACCCTGCCAGCACAATTGTCCATATAAGAAGGGATGTTTGAACTCGCAGGATGTATTTAGCTCACCTCATATCGAGCATGTACAATACAAAGGATGTCACCATTTGACTCGCGGCCTCCCACAATGGCCGACATTCGTGGTAGCAATTCCTCAGCACTGGGAATCTTAAATGACTTTTTTTTTCAGCATGACATTCCAGGAACAAGGAGAGAACAATGCTCACAAAGTATACTGAGTTACGGATGAGATGAAATACATCGTCCATGATAGGCCTCGGCTCAACTATGGTCACCTGGGAGGAACAAATGAGAGAATGAAAATGAGCAATTCTGTGTCACCTACAGGCTGTGTGTGTCAGAGTTCTCCTTGGAATACACCTAGAATTCATTCAGAGGAAGATAGTTCAGTTTCAAGTTGGATCCCATTGCAGCACCCGGTAGTGACAATGCATGATATGGTTGCTGATTGCAAGTTTTGTAACTTGACAGTAATGCATGAAAACTTACTGTTGAGTTATGCACTACTGCTTGCAAGATGTTAACCTAGAGAGCAGCTGATTTGGTCTACTAGGCCTAAGGCTGAGCGCAGTCGTCTTTGTAACATAGGAGTCTCAACAATCAGCGGCTAAAAACAAATACGTGTGACATGGCCGCTGGCCAGCCTCAGGATTGAACCACGATCGAATAAATAAAAAGTCAGATGATACGGACGAAAAGCTTGATAGTCACAGCTGAGTGCTGACTGGTGGAGGATGGGTCCTAGCGAGACCTTTTTTATCATGAAAAGCATCCAACAACAACTTAATGAGTGCAACCCTTTGAAGCTTCAAAATCGTCTGTACGTGAAGGGTGATTGACGCAAACACGCCTATGTCTAACCAAAAAGGAAACATCAAATCCCTAGTTAGCGGACGATGACCTCATTGATGGATGATCTCTCAGCCTCGGAAGCAGGCATAATACTTACTAACTTGAACTTAATTCCAGACCACCAACTGCTTGCAAGCAAGAAGAAAGGAAAAATGACACGACTCCCCCAAGTCTTTACAACGAAATAGGAAAAAAAAGATAGTAGCAATCAATCGAAATCCAAATTCCATCACTAACACTCCACTCACTTCACTTCTTCGCCCGCCCCCGATCGTCATCCTACGCTGCATAATAGGAATCCCAGACGGCTTCTCAGGACTCGCATTCTCGCTCCCGTCACGAGAACCCAGGTTCCGGAGCTTTCGTACGAAGCTCTCGGGGCTCGGCGACAACCGCTTTATGATTCCCCCAGGGTTGCGTATCGAAACTTTGAAGGTATCAGGACTAGTATCGGGACTATGCAAGTATCTCCATACGGGCAGCTTGCTCCCACTGGATGAGGACGTACTGCCTCCCGTAGGCGGTGTCTTACTCGGCGTGGTAGGTCCTGTTGTGGGCGTCTGAGTAGACATAAACAGCGAGTCCTTGCTTTCCCCGCTGGTACCGAAGAGTCCAGGGGATGTCGTAGTGGTGGAAGCCGTAGTATTGAGTACAGCAAGTGAGCCAGTGGAGTTCATCAGCCCCAAAGAATCTGCAGAGTCAAGGATGGTGAGGGATCCGGTCGAGTACTCGTTGATATGCTCGAGGAAGCGCGAGTCCCTCCTGGCGCTTACGAGCGCATTGGGACATTTACGCTTGTCTGAGTCCGCCGGGGTGCTGCCGATACCATAAAGCAGACTATGGAATGCGGAATTGTCGAAGGGCGCATCGAAGCTAAGGCCACAAGTGGATGTGGGTATGCCCACCGAGGCGCTAAGAGAAGGGAAGGCGGGTGTGGAATCCGACAGGCAGGACGGAATACTTGACCTTGACACGGCTGAGTTACGGCGGTGCCCACGTCCAAGGGCAACGCGGTTCAAATTCTGTTGGCACCGCCATCGCTATCTTTTGAATGTAGAATGTTTTTGTTTCACATACCTGAATGAGGTCCTGGCTGAGCGTTACCGTTGGGCGTGCATTTTGGTCGTCAGATTCATCCTGTTCTGGATCCTCTAGTTCAGACTCCACTTCTGGAGGTCCATCCGATGATGAGGAAACGTTGAGATCGATGTCACCCAAAACCACGGGGGTCGAGCGCCGACGTAACTCAGATATCGAAAAACGTGCTCTCGAAGGTATAGTATGTTGCAACTGGACAGTCGATCCAGATCCAGAGCTCGTCGCAGATCCAACGTCAGAGGCAGAAATAGGTAGAACTAAACCGCCTTGCACAGAAGTCCCGCCGAATACATCTCTAGCAGAGCCTGCATTCGCCTCTCGTCTACGAGCAATGAGGGAGTCGACAGCGTGTTGACGGTCGGGGGTAAGAGTCTCACGGACAGAAGATATATTGGACGTGGACGGGGTGACGGTGTCTGTGTAGCGGTCATCTTCCTGAGCGAGACGTTTCCAGAACTTGGAGACCTTCTTTTGCGCACGAACTTTGCGCCGCGCGCTGAGAGTCATGTGCAGAGCAGATTGATACTGTCCTATGACAGGGTGATCAATGACCGCGGGTTTCAAGCTTGAGAGTAGCGTTTCTGGGTCGTGGACAGCGTCCCCTATAGCGTCGACCAAGATATGATCTGCGGCGCCGAGATCAGAATCTAGTGCATCAAGATATCCGCTGAACGGTGAAGTACGGGATGCCAATATCGACGAGAAGGCCAGCGAGACGCTGAAATCTTAATTCAAGCTTCTGGATGTGGTCCACAGTACGCGCAAGCTGATGCTGAAAGCGGGCAAGTTTGGTCATCTCAGTATAAAGCTCATTGCGGGTCCGTGAAAGATCGTTGGTGACATCGGCAAGGTCAGCTGCGAGTTCAGAATTGGTCTGACGGAGGCGGAAAGCATCAATTTCAGGTTGGTGAGTGCAGCTATTACTTGCAGTGTGCATGTCTAGAGGACGAGTTGGCCGGGGTTGATAAAGTTGAGCAGGATCAAATGAAGGTAGGGAAGCCTCAAGGGATACGAACACCGGGGCCGCTGAACCGTTGATTAGGCCTGACGGTGTAGGCCTGACGTATTGCGCCTGTCGGAATTCCGTTGAACAAGATGACCCGGTCGACGATGGTGGAGAGGAAATCATGTGAGATACATCGCCCTCGGACCTTGTACGACGATGTAGCAACCGAAATGATTTGAAGAACCGCATCCTGGTGGTATGAAGTATGGCACAACTAGAGCTGTCATAAGTAATACAGGGATGCGGCTGACAGAGCCGCTGCCATAAAATTCTATACTTAGCTAATGTGTGTAGGCTGACGCAACAAGATATTCTATGCGAAAAAACTAAACTGTAAGTCAATGGAATAATATCATAGATGGTTATCATATATCAGTATCAAGCGGTGAAAACAGAGATAATTGACGAAGAGCGTGAACAACACTGCAACAGGATCGTGGATTTCTCTGACCATCAGCGTCGCCTGACAGGCTCCAAAGTGGCACCAGTGAGACATGGCCGTATCGTGCAAAGACATACCGCTGGACCTCCGGTACCCGGGGTTGTCGTTATCTACCATATGTACTAGTAGCTGGCTTGAGCTACTATGGACACAGAACTTCCATCGAACGGTATGGTGCAAATAAACAACAGGTTCTCTAGCGAATTATCTGCGAGGGTAATGCCAAGACCAAGTGCCGAGACAGTGGCAGATGTACTAATGCTAATGTAAAAGTCGCGCCTGGTGCCCCTGACCGTGTTTGACCAAGTATATACCACGATGTGCTATCCGAGGATGAACCGGGTTGATGATCTCAAACATGCAACTTGAGATTAAGTTCGAGCTCAGAGTAAGCAATACAAACCTCCTCTTTTTTAAGCCGCAGCTTCCTAAAAAAAGCTTCCCAGATCCATGACCTTAAGGTGCGCGAATCCCATTTGTTGTACAGGTGGAGATCATCAGAGTGCATGAAGGTGATTTCATCGTCTGCGTAAAGCAATAAATAGCGCAACTCATGGTCGATAGCAGGACTTACCCGGCGCCTTGGCTGAAAAGACGAAAGGTAGGCACGTAATCCCGAGGTTGCATCCAAAGTAGGACCCCGTAAGTGCAGTGCGGACCGAAGTGATGACTTCACCCCAAAGCTCAGTTTGAGACAGTCTTTGTTGTAAATCTTGATACATATACACAAAAACTTGACTGAAAACAATGGCAAAACCAAAAGTCAAGTCTATGACAGGCCCTATCATAGGCATCAAGTGTCAAGATCGAGCACCGTACAAAGCACTTTCTCTGAATACACCTGGTGTGTATTAGTCAAGACTAATACTGAAACCTTGATCCGATTTTCGAATGTCCAAATCTTCGAATCGATGTCCTTACAGCTTAATCATCAAACATCAACATTTCAGGGTCTGCGGCTATCTCTGCAATATGATTAATAAATATGGCACGCCGTTCCTCATCTCGCTCAAGAGCACAAGCCGAGATACTCTTGTGGCTGTAATGACATTAGCCTGCGCAGGGTACGAAAAAGTGTGTAGGCGGCGTGCTTGTAGTTCGTGCCGTGGCTCAAGCAGTCCTTCACATTATTACTTTACAAGCGCTCCACTCTCCTAGGCACTCCGAATGAGATCTGCTCTTGGTGAGAACGGGTGGATGTTGGAATATATGTTTGTCCTTTTTCCAGAAACGTTATCAAGTGAGTACAGAGAGGCTCCACAATGGAAGGGGCAGCTGGACGATATCAAAATGATCGAGAGGAACATTTGAACTCCGCCGGCGCCGGCCGCCACGTCTCTTATCGCAGCGCAGGACTTATGCTCTGGTTAGTAATTAAATATGTATTTTTATGTCCAATGTATTGCGGCACATACATAGCTGGTGGAGGCGAAAAGCCTCGGTTCCCAACCAATATTATCCGTCTTTGTAAGTTAATATTTACTATAAAACCTACTGATACAATTAAATTTCAGCAAGATCTGTCGAACTACCTAGTAGCACTGGTTTTCCAGACAGATTGGCATCTGACCCTACACCACTTTGATAATTACCAAAGAGGAGTGGGATCAGATGCTAAATTTTCTGGAAATTCAGGTAGTTCAATGTGTAAGTATTAATCTTATACCGGAAACTGGCTTAGCCCCGGGGCAGATCCTGAAGCAGGTGTATGGAGGACGATAGGTTACGGTTCGATTTGCCGATCTATTTTGAAGTCCGATCAGTGTTTGTTCCAGTCTTGAACTATTTGTTGAACTGGTGTGAGGAGGGAATGACTTTTATCATACTAGCTACCATGTGGATTAAATAGGTCTGTCACCGTCTGTAGATAGTATAAAGATACAGTAAATTCAATAAGCAGGTCACGCAAAAATATAGCACTTGGACAACCACTTCAAGAACTGGGTCTACATGTAACATGTAGCTTGCTGTAGATTTGTCTGTTTTGGTAGTCCCGTTCTCTCGGTCTTCATTTTGCTGGCTAATATTGTTTCCTTCTAAGTGACGCCATTTGGCTGGCCAATATTGGCATCATACTTTACTGTAAGGACGGAGCGAATTTCCAATTTTCATGTCGACGCAGTGCACACTCCACTGGACCCCATATGCTCCGCTTTCAATTGCTTCCTTTGTCGCCGATGGCATCACAAAAAATCAATATTTTTTTTGGCATTAGACCTCAAGTTGAATATAATTTTGTGTCACAAAAAAGTCACAAGTGCGGTTACTTGGTAATGGTCGGACTCGCTCCGACCCCGGAGCTCCGGTGTGTTGAGCTAGTGAATGAATTCCGGCACGGCTTCAAAGGTTCGTGCATAAGACATAAGTATCTTAGACGTGGGTCACACCAGTATACAATCTCGCTGTCAGTTCAGTTACGTTGGCAAAGGGAAGCAGCGTGAGCACGTTATTAACCAATACACTTGTCCCACAGACAAAGAATTGTGAAGCTCAGAGCCTGCAGGCCTTGCGATTTGACCAAGAACCTATCAATGTACGAACCCCTTGAAGCTGCTCAGGAATACACGAAGAAACAACAACCAAACGGAGGCTGAGTTTGAAGTTTGCGAATCAGTTCATAGATATCCAAGGCAGTGTAACGCCAAGGAAGCTTCACCGGCTACGCGATCTACTGCAATCAAGGTAGTGAGAGGACTCAGAGGAGGGGGTTACGCAGAGCACAATATAATTAGTGTTTCGAACGTGTCCGAAGGCACGACTCGCCATGGAGTAAATATCAATCAAACAATTTGCACAGGGGCTAAGACCAGTTAAGATGGACCTCTAAGGAAACCATCCATGAGTGGATGTCAAGGTGTGTTCCGATAAAAAAAATGCTGTCATCAGCAGGTTTTGAACCTACACAGGAAAGAGAAACAGATTTTGATTCTGTTGTGGTAACCATCAGGCTAAGACTAGTTACAATGAACTGCCAAAGAAACCATCACGGGTGAATATTAAGGTGTGTTCCGATAGAAAAAACCTTGTCGTCGGCAGGTTTCGAACCTGCACAGTCCAAGAGAAACAGATTTTGATTCTGTCGTGGCAACCACCAGGCTAACACCAGCTACGGTGAACTTTCAAAGAAACCGTCCACGAGTGAACATCAAAGTGTGTTCTGATAGAAAAAACCTCATCGGTTTTGAACCCAGTTCAAGATAAACAGATTTTGATTCTGTTGTGGCAACCGCCTAGCTAAGACCAGTTACGATGAACTTCTAAAGAAGCCATCCATGAGTGAATGTCAAGGTGTGTTTCAATAGAAAAAAACCTTGTCGTCGCAGGTTTCAAACCTGCACAGTCCAAGAAA
>JABCPU010000311.1:0-80320 GCA_016800925.1 Suillus spraguei | reverse complement strand
GCTAACTGAAGGAGGAGTAGGCTTTTTGGTAGCAAATTTACCTTTGTGACCCATTTGTGACATGCCTGTCAGGCTGGTGATGCTCATTTTATATGAAGCCTACTCGTCTCTCAGTTTTTTACATTACATCACAAAAATTACATGCCCGGCTTGCTACAGACTATCCACACATAATCCTGGAACGGATTTCGCTCATTTTTTGTATACAATGAGTTGTATGTAATTTTGTTGGAAAGTCACGCTAAGTCACGTGATGAACCGGTGTGGTCTTAGTGTGCGTCGGAGCAACCAAGATCGATATTGATATATCATAATGATCATCTTTGACTTCACGAAAGCTTAGATCCCGGCATCTATTCTATTATCCAATTCTTCTGATCGATCATGTGCTTGCGGTGTTTTTGTCAGCATAGCCATAATCGAACATGCAAGCTCCGCATCCAAGCTATCCCTCCATAAAAAACAACTTCCCATTATCGATACCTGAAATCTTCATATTATCCGCTCTCCAGAACTTTTGCAAGCTTCATGATCATTCTGCATTGATTCGCTCAATATATCACGCTTCGACTTGTGTGACTATCAATGACTACATGATATCTGATAGGGCTGTTCACCGTACGCCGTGTATAACGGGACTTTACGGGGCCGTAATACGGTCACCGTATCCATACCGTTGGCTGTTTAGACTACAGGGTACGGCCGTACACGACCGTAATACGGTGTAAGTACTTATCAAATAGATATGTGTAGTAGCCATGTCTTTTTTTGCAACAACCCGCTCAGTTACGTGTGGAATCATGTAGTACATGATTCCACCCGTAACTCCTTGGTTTATGCAAGCTTGCAGTAGGAACACTCCGAAAATGGCATTGGAAGTAAGTTACCGACTCATCACCAACGTCTGGATCTTTTCTCATGTTCAGGTAGCCGCCTGCTTGACACTGGTCTGCAAATCAAAATCTAATTCAGTTCAATCAAGAGTTTGATCTTTATGCTTGATTTCACGTAATACATATTTTACCTGCTATAATCAAGGGTCTTCAGGCTGGATCAAATTTCCATCATGCCGATTTTGGCGATAGAAGCACTGAACGGTGATATATCTAGCCGCTAGGGTGAACACTAGATCGCTATATACCCCAACATTCCCAACTCTCTCACACTCATCCCTCGAATCAGAATATCAGCGCTGGACGGTGGTATATGTAGTACGAACGCCATTGTTACCTCCAACACTCCCTACTCACTCAAATCCATTCTTCGAATATGACCACAATCACAAACGATCCCAGTTTGTGGCCGTTGATCAGTGGGAATATTTTTTACAACCATTGGACGAGTTCGTCATATCAGTTGGTCATGTCTCCATCTAACATTGATCGGTGATTTTGCAGTTGCAGCCGGCGTCGTGGTGCTATACGATTGGGGTGAGCAGGACAGTGTCGAACACCGTCGATATTCATATAATGCTATTTCCAGTGCTAACACTTGGACAAGAGGTAGGTCAATGACATAACTGGCGGAACAGTCAACTCGCTAAGAATGGTGTTGTAGATTGAACTGATCTGGGTGAGTGACAGAGTTGCACGTTAGAAAAAAAAAGCAACATAACACAATTAATTCACGACAGAGGCAACGCTGGTCTCTCATCACTGTGCTGTACCTGGTTGTTCGTACCTCATATCATACTATGGCGTGATTGGCAAGTTGTGCTGACTCCAATATTCTAGATACGCTATATTGGAATACCATATTCTGTGTATGTTTTTAGGCCAACAAGTTGGTGCTTTTCTAATAATTCGTTACCAGTATCAACTTTCTGGGTATGTCTCATATGCATTGTGTTCAATTCTTCTGACCGGTAGCACACAGTAAATATGCCATTTATCTCAGTGACAAATACAGTGAGCATTCCGCAATCATCTCATTTCTATCTAATGAATACACTCATTTTCAGGGGTGAGTGACATGCTGACCATTGAACTTGGCTCGGCATAATGACCCAATAGGTGTGAGTCGAGTGTTTGAACCTAGTACAAGGGTGATCACTAATTGAGTGTTTCAGGTAACATTATGTTCTACGTTGTGAACCTGACAAGTGTGATAGTAGCCGCCATATTGGGTGGTAAGTTACCCAGCTGCTATACCTCAGTGATATTGACTTGACTGAAACACAATGCAAGTCATCATGATTACTCGGTTGCATGCCATGTATAGGAGATCTGGAACGATGCTTATCTTCCTTATTGTTATCTTTCTGGCCGTAAACATTGCCTGCCTTGTAATCGCGGCAATAGCTCTCAGGTATCAAACGACAATGGGTAGGCTTTGTCTTTTGACTTGAATAGCACAGCTCATTGGACGAACAGAAGAGCTCGTACTTGATGGTACATATATGTGCAATTATGAATATGGCAAAAACTACCAGCTTATGTTTTTAATGGTGTGGATGCTCATCACTGTTTGGGAGATCCTCGCATTGTGTCTTTCGGTCTGGATTGCTGTGAAACACTTCCGTGACATGCGACGACTCGGCCCGCCAACGGGAGGGTACTGTTTCGGAGTGATGATGAAATATCATGTGCTCTATTTTGTAAGGTGAGCTTGTCATGGGGATTTGGTTATCTTTTTTGCTCAAATTCTGCACGTGCTAGCTTTATTGCTGTCTCTTGCTTCCAGTTTATTAATTACTCTCCGGAGCTCATGGTGCGCCAACCTGTTACTGAATTTTGCTTGTAACCGCTGTTCATCATTTCTGTAGAATTCAAATTTTACTGGAACTCTGATACTCTATGGTGCTCTTCAAATTTTATTTGGTGTGCAGAGATTTGTGCTGGGACCACGCCTCATCCTTAGTGTTCGAGAATATCACACTAAGCTTGTGGCCAACTCCGCCGCAGAATCTACCATGAATTTAATTGTCTTACGGGAGCGCGTACATGTATAAACTAGCAGTACTGTGTAGGGAAATGCTTGCCGAGATATTTGGTTGAGGATCCGTCGTACTATTTATTTCAGTTATGGTGTTTCAAGGTGTATGTAAGACAAAGTTTATGTAGACAAACACATTTCTTGTTGTATTGGAACTTAGTGAACCACCCAGCCACACTTGCGCCAAGTTCTACTGACTAGCATCAGGAAATTCTGACATGCCTTATCGTCCTCAATCAGCTTAACTCGCTTTTTTCGAAACTTGTTTGTTCTCTCTCTCACCGGGCATATCTTTTGAGTGTGAAATATAATAAAACATGAATATTAATACACCTTCTCCCGACACACAAACCTGACGCACAATGTGTAGTTGCATTCCCGCAATACTACGATGGCGCGGCTCCGATAATGTAGGTATGAATGAAATTTCAGAATGTCGATTCCTTAGGCCTCATTGCTAATTTGACACATCAGGAAATCATGAGTTTACCTATTCCTTACTTATTTCAAACTTTTCCCACTTATTCCAAATGGATCTACTTATTTCTCTTAAATTACCACCTGGTCCCAACTGAACTATCAGGATCTGTTAGCCATCATTATAAATGTGTGCTATAAAATTATTGGACTCTTAATTTGCAAAATAGTACCTCAAGAGAATATTTGAGAAATAAAATCATCAGCATTAATGTGTCACTCGAGCTTCATACTAGTCACTAATTGTTGGTCTTATGCAATGAAACTTGTCTCTCAGGCCCAACAAACATATTGGAATACTCAATTTTGAAGCAGTTGTCAAATTTCAGAAAAAAAGTAGGTCCATTTGAAATAAGTGGGAAAAGTTTGAAATAAGTAAGGAATAAGTAAACTCATGATTTCCTGATGCAGGTGCATTGAGGTCTTCTGACTTGAAGCTCCGATTCTCTGATCTCCTTAGCATGCTCGTTCGTGATAGAGGCGGCCACATCTGAGCACTAGTGAGTTATCAGCCATCTGGGCTTCATGCTTCGCGGTCACCTGCTTCCTCATCTGTGTGCTCAGATTGGGACAGCGGAACTCAACTCCGGTTTCCAGATTCCCGGAAACACGTAGAATCAAGCTATCTGGACACTTGCACTGATGCTTTTTCAATACGGGCATCAAGGACTAGGTTGGTTGCTAGATGTTCCGGATAACTTCAACTTGCCACTTGGCACAAGTGTCACCCGGCAATTCACTGACTTCCAGCAGTGATACATGTTTGTCTACATAAATGTCTTTTTTTTTTTTTTTTTTGAATCCTTGTTTATTGTCCGTTGGGGCTAAGCCCTATGTTGGACATCTCCTACATGTATGTACCTTGGTATTTACTCTATATATCTTGTCTTGGTAGCGTCTTGACAATGGTTCCGGCGTGGGCGGGAACTGTGATGCCTGTGAGGAGGCAAGCGGTTATGTTTGGGTTTGATTTCGTTCTATTATTCTCTCCTTTCCTCTTTTTCCTTGGGGGGGGTAACATCTCCGAAAGTCTGCTCGAAGCGTCTTGTACGTGCGATGTATTTCAGGGTCGCTCTCATTCCTTGAGTATCGTTGAGCAAGTGCTTGATATTGTATTTGCGCGGGCCTACTTCGAGACGCATGGCGTCTCTCTGTCTGGTGAAGGTGGGGCATACTAATAGGAAATGATGTACTGTTTCCTCGTGCGCGTTGCAGTTTTCGCACTTGGCTGATTGGCTCTTCGATATCCGGTGTAGGTGTTTGTTGAGCGCTATATGACCCGTTCTGAGCTGAAAGAGAAGCGAGCTGTGCTTCCTTGGTAACGATGCGGTTTTTGCGGCGAATTTGTTGGAAGGAGCTGACTGGTCTATGGTGCGCAGGGCGGTGAACCTTGGTGAGTTGTTTGCTATTTCCGTCGCCTCGTCCTTTATTCTGCGGTGGTATGTCTGTTTGATCGCTGACTTACTACGTGGCAGTTCCTTGGTTTCGCCGTGTTTTGTTAGCAAGGATTTCGGGAGTTCGTTCGTTCCCGATGATTTCCCTCTCGCTGCCTCTTTCGCCTGCTCGTCCGCTGCTTCATTGCCCGGGATGCCCTTATGCCCTGGCGTCCACCTGATGATGAGTTTCTTTCCATCGTTGGCTGGGATGACCCTGCGTAGGTCGTCGTGGAACATGTCCATCAGGTAGTGTCCCGGTTGTGAACGGAAGGCTGATGTTGCGCGGATGGCTGCCTGATTGTCTACCCCCAGTATAAATGTCATATACAGTATAAGTTGAAACACTAGAACTCTGATAAATATATACCACCCCGAAACCTCCTCCCTGCAGAACTCCTAACAAGCATTTCCCTATATAGTACTGCTAGTTGATATATGTACACGTTCCTGAAAGACAATCGAATTCATGGTAGTTTCTGCGTCGGAGTCGGCCACAAGCTTTGCATTATAGTCTCGAACGCTAAGGATGAGACGTGGTCCCAGCACAAACATCTGTACAGCTGATAGAACTTCATAGATACCGCTGAGTGTCGCATCTCCAATAGAATCTGAATCCTGCAGAAATAATCAGCAGTGGTTGTAAGCAGATGTCAGCGACAAGTCGGCGCACCAAGAATTCTGGAGAAAGATTATAAAACTGGAGGGCAGAGACACCAAGAAAGCTAGCACATGCGAAACTTCAGAAGAAAAACAGAACCACATTCATGTTACAAGCCCACCTCGCAAAATAAAGCGCATGAGATTTCATCAGCACTTTAAGACAGTCCCCAATGATCGATCCTCTTGATGGGCCGAGTCGTCGTAGGTCACGGAAGTGTTTGACAGTAACCCAGACTGAAAGACACAGTGCGAGGACCTCCCAAACAGTGTTGAGCATCCACACCATTGAATACAGAAGCTGAGTGTCGTTCTCAAAACCGCACAAATACGTGCCAGAGAGTATCAGCTCCACTGGTGTTTTTCTAGTGAGCTGTGTGTTCACCAAGTCGACAAGTAAAGCTTACCCCACGTATTATCTCTGAGTCCTACTACTGTGATGGTTACACAGGCGATGTTTATAGCCAAATACGTAACCACAAGGAATATAAGCATGATTCTTGATCTATGGTTTATGGCATGCAACCGAGCAATCATGATGACTTGCATTATGTTTCAGTCGAGTCGATATCACCAAGGTGTCGATGCTGGAGTAACTCACCTCCCAACACAGCGGCTGCGACCACGTTTCCCACATTTACAGCGTAGTACACAATGTTACCTGAAACACCCAATTAGTGATTACCCGTACTAGGATCAAACACTCGACTCACACCTATTGAGTCATTATGCTAGCCCAAGTTCAGTGGTCACAATCTCACTCACCCCTGCATATGAATGTATTCATTAGATAGAAATGATATGGTTGTAAAGTACTCACTGCATCTGTCACCGAGACAAATGGCATATTTTCTGTGTGCCACTAGTCAAAAGAATCGAACACAATGCATACTATGAGACATACGCAGAACGCCAATACTGATTATGAGAGTTATTAGCATGGTACCAACTTTTTGGCCTGAAAAACGTACACAGAACATGGTATTCCCATATAGCGCAGCTAGATAATTTTGGCATCAACACAACTCGCTGACCGCGCTATAGTATAGCAGAAGGTACGAACCACCAGGTACAACACAGTTATGAGAGACCAGCGTTGCCGCTGTCACGAATCCATCGTATTCTGTTACTTACTTCTTATATGGAACTCCGTCACTCACCCAGATCAGTTCAACCTATGACACCGTTCTTAGCGAGTTAGCTGCTCCCGCTATGATATTGACCTACCTCTTGTCCAAGCGTTAGCACTGGAAATATCATAAGAATATTAGCGGACTTTTGAACACTATCTAGCTCACCCCAATCGTATACCACCACGACGCCGGCGGCAACTGCGAGACTACCAGTCAATGTTGAATCGAGACATCACCAACTGATACACCAACCCGCCCAATAGCTGAAGAGAATATTCCAACTGATCGTCGGCCACCAACTGGGATCGTTTGAGATTATGGTCATATTCGAACAATGTATTTGAGTGAGTGGGGTGTTGGAGGCAACGATGGCGTTCGTAACGTACTACATATACCACCGTCCAGCGCTAATTAAATGATGCTGAAATCGGCTGATTAGTGATAGATATTGATCCCACTTAAAGACCCTTGATAATTGTGACAGACACCGCCGCACCGCTCGGCAACCACACATGAATGTACTGCACCTCGTTGTATGGACGCGGATCGCCGCAACACAGCCACATTTACACATTTAGCAATCTCGTGTGGTTGGGCCGTGACATTGGAATAGATAGCGACTGCACTAGTGCCGTGAGGTATACTCACACTTGAGCGATTAGGCCATTTATCGAAACAATGAATAAAGATATGGCAAGCAGAGCGAATCCGCGCACAACTTTGTGCACGTGATGCAATGCTGATATAATACCGTCCTATGTGATTCATATCTGTTAAATCTGTTGAATACAAAGCGATATTCATATTAGATAGAAGGAGAAATCGCACATTGGAAATAAGAGGCCCAGCCATTTTCCAGTGATATTTTCAATCCCAACTTGAGCTGGTAGATGTTTATGAAGCGAAAGCGAGATCCGCACGCTCGGGAATTTCATAGGCAAGCTACGAAGGTCGCACCATAGTTTGATGATTCCACCTCGTACACACATCGCCAAAGTTTGAGGAGCAACATATACAAATAGACACAGCTCTCGCCCTGTGTACGATTGACAACTGAAAAGGATCTATCCGAAGGTCAAGGACGGTTCGTGGTGATGTTAAACCTTGACAACCATTAGATGTAGTTGGATACAGGAGTCGCAGAGGAAACTGTCTTCAATTCAGTGTCCAAAGACAGGTTTCAACGTCTTCCAGAATATGATATGTGGTGTCATCGAAGTTTGTGGTCGTTGCTATGAGTGCAAGTTCTGTTTATTTTCAGAGCAGTTCTCCAATGCAACCCACAAAAGCCCTGAATTCCGAGTCGCCCATGCTGCGAATTGCGTGTTGAGGCCTAAGATCTGCGTGTCTGGTCATAGTGTCGACAATTTCACTGATGCTGCCAGAGTGCTCGTCCCAAATAATTGCTGTGGAGTTTTGAATGAGATCTGCGCGAAGAGGTGAACAGAGATGTGTAAATTGACGTTGTCGTCGGTGACCGGGATGGCAAATATATGATGTGCCGTGTATCCGCGATCATACGCAGTTGCACTCAATGCGCTACCTCTTACATAGATAAATGAATGAGTACCAATATAAAGACGAAATAAATTCACTCGCATCATTTACAAAGAGAGGCAATGCACAAATTTGCAATGAAAGGACCGATAGTCGTCTGCGCATCCAATAGACAGATGCCATCTTCGACACTAAATGTGAAGACATTTACACAAATATCTCCGATTTCTGGTGTGGTAATGAATCCGTCACAGCGACTCACAACGCCATGAAATGAAGCAGAAGTCGCCATAGCAGCGAGCAATTGAGTCATAAAAAGGGGACAGACATTGAATACACGGCACATGCTTGTGGGACTGCCTCGACACTGCCTATTTGATTTTACCCTGGAACAAAACTGTATCAGCGACTTGTTAGTGACGCCTTTTCCCGTCAGCATTAGAAATTCAAGTCACTATCAGAGCGATTTGCTCGACTCCTATGATAGTTTCATGCTCAAAAACTTGTTAATAACCTTTCCAACACGTTCTTCGCTCAAACTTCCCAAAAATCGATTGAAATGCAATGTAGACATACAATAGACAATAAATTAGTAACTGCATACTCAATATCACGCTCGACGAAGTATCTCTGGCATCCTCGCAAAACAATTTACTAGAAGAAGATCATGGTAATCAACAACTAGAAATATCCAACTGATTAATTGCGAGGAATGGGAAAGGCTGAAGACTCACTCCTTACGGCAATGCTGCCAAAGTGTCCCATGTGCCATGTGGCTCAGATCAAGCTCAACATGTCCTCTGGGAATGATCAACGCGGTCTGTGGATTATAGGAAAATGCCTCTCGCGAAGCAGGTGGCACCCAGAATAAGAGCTGTCCATTGGGTCCCTTCATCCATCCATCGTTTTCCAGAAGAGCGAATGTTGACCTGCGGTCATTATAGGAGGTGCCTGCGAAGAGCTCAGCAGTGTCACACAGTGCATGAGTCGAGTTTGATGAGAAGGAAATGAAGTCGTGGTTTGCAGTGTTCGGCGTGTGGACGGCTGCTGTTGGATGATGGACACAAGTACCACGAGGGGAGGATGCTGAAGAATCTTCGCTGTGGTCCTGCTGCGATAACTTCCTAATCACTGCATACCAGACACGGACAGTACCATCATCCGAGCAAGAAATGATGCGAGTCCCATCCCGCGAGAAAGAGACTGACGTGACCGATTCAGTGTGCCCCATCAAGGGCTGACTAATTGGTTCCCCCGTCGCTGCATCCCACACCCGGACAGTCATATCGTCTGAACCAGAGACAATGCGGGCCCCATCTAGTGAGAACGAGACTGTCCTGACCCAATTGGTGTGCCCCCGCAAAGGCTCACCAACTGGCTGCCCCGTTCCTGCATCCCACAACCGGACAGTCTCATCATCCGAACTAGAAACGATGCGAGTCCCGTCAGGAGAGAAGGAGACCGACCAAACCCAATTAGTGTGACCCAGCAAGGGCTCACCGACTGGCTGCCCCGTTCTTGCGTCCCACAGCCGGATGGTTTCATCCGCAGAACCAGTCGCGATGCGAGTTCCGTTTGGTGAGAACGAGACTGATTTAACCCAATCAGTGTGCGCCACCCAGGGCTCACCGACTGCCTGCCCCGTCCCTGTATCCCATAGCCGGACGGTCTTGTCATGCGAACCCGAAACAATGCGAGTCCCATCCGGTGAAAACGAGACTGAGCTAACTTGACCAGTGTGCCCACGGAAAGGCTCACCCACTAACTGCCCCGTCCCCACATCCCACAGCCGAACAGTCTGGTCCGCAGAACCAGTTGCGATACGAGTCCCATCCGGAGAGAATGAGACTGAGAGAACATTCTCAATGTGGCCCAACAAGGGCCCACCAACAGGCTGCCCTGTTACTACATCCCACAGCTGGACAGTGCCATCCTCCAAACCAGTCGCAAAGCAGGTCCCATTCGGCGATAGCGAGACTGAGGTAATGGAATTAGTATAACTTGGCAAAGGCTCGCCAACTGGCCGCCCTGTAGCTGCATCCCACAATCGGACAGTGTTATCCATAGAACCAGTCGCGATGCGAGTTCCATCCGGAGAGAACGAGACTGAGAAGACATAACCGGTATGCCCCAGCAAGGGCTCACCGACTGGTTGCCCTGTTGCTGCGTCCCATAGCCGGACAATCTGATCGTCCGAGCCTGTCACGATGCGACTTCCGTCCGGCGAGAACGAAACTGACCAAACCCAACCACTGTACCCCTCCAAGGGCTCATACACAAGCTTCCTCGTCGCCTCATCCCACAGCCGGACAGTTCTATCGTCTGAACCAGATACGATGCGAGTCCCATCCGGAGAGAACGAGACTGACCTAACCCAATCAGTGTGCCCCAACAAGGGCTCACCGGCTGGCTGCCCTGTTGCTGTTTCCCATAACCGAACAGTCATATCCGCTGAACCTGTCACGATGCGAGTTCCATCCGGCGAGAACGATACTGAATTAACTTGATCGGTGTGGCCACAAAAGGGTTCACCAACTGGCTGCTGCGTTGCTGCATCCCACAGCCGGAGAGTGTTATCCGCCGATCCTGTCACGATGCGAGTTCCGTTCGGCGAGAATGCGACCGAGTTGACTGGCCCAGAATGCCCCAATAAGGGTTCACCAACGGGCTGCCACGTTGCGACGTCCCACAACCGGACAGTGTTGTCAACTGAGCCAGACACGATGCGTGTGCCATCCGGTGAGAATGAAACTGAAGTAACTGAGTCAGTGTGCCCCAGCAAGGGCTCACCGATAGCTTGCCCTGTCACTGCATCCCATAGCCGTACAGTGCGATCATCCGATCCAGTTGCAATATAACTCCCATCCGGCGAAAACGACACTGAGTTAACTCTATCAATGTGCCCACTGATCACAGTCTGAACAGCCGTCCAGTTGGTATCACGTCCAGATGTCAGACGAAGAGAGTTAGTAAACCGTGTAGAAAACGTTTTGGATAGTGCAGAGTTCAGGGGCGAGAATGGAAGTGCTGATACATAGAGATGCGGTGTACTGTGCAAGATGAGGCCGCCGAAGACTTGGATAAATCTCTGCACGTCCACTGCAGCGGACGAAACATCTTCATATCCGGTGTGACCCTGCAATTGCAAGTGCACCTGAATCAGTATGATATCTGATACTTAATAACCATTTACTTACCTTCAACCACTTGGCAATAAGCGGAAGGACGGGGACTATGCCGCTGAGGGCATTGATAATGCTAAGTACCTCGAGCCAGAAGAATAGCCGCTCATTGTCGAAGAATGATTGAATTTCTTTGGCGAGTTCCGGGTCGAAGTGAGTTGTTTGTGCGTGGACAGGCCAAAAACGGCAGGAATAGGATAGGTGTGGGGGGATGCATTTTTCAGCTCGGTTTCGTAGCCCAGGATCTTCAGAATTAGGGAGATACGATGACTTTAAATCACAAATGTTGAAAAAAAGTCCATGTTCCATCACTCTAAGCGATGCGAAAGCAAGGTTGCGTTGAACCCTCGGCATATCGATAAAGAATTCTCCGCTGCATTCTGGGTCTGTTAGAAACTCGCGGAAGGACGCATGAAGCAGACGGATGGGGGAATGTTGCGTGGTAGTGCCGCTGAGGAGCGAGCCCATGCTTTTAACTACAACCTCCACCTCGCCACGTTCAGAGGCGTCTGGAAAATGGTATCGCATTGCATTTAGCGAAGCTAAAGAGAGGGGTTCTGTTGTGCCAAGGATTTGTCCCATCACAGAACGAAACCGAGCTAGTGCCTTTGTATGCAAGGATTGTTGGTTCCTGGCATTTGTAGACGTGTCCACGCCAAGGATTTCTGTCAGCATGAGGCGATACATGTCATACAATAAGTCATGCCGCTCGCTGGGATCAAGATCCACGATGGCATTGAACCGTTCGATTTGATATAGTCCAGCAGACATTTGATTAACGTATTCGCAGGCAAGACGCGCCCACTCGAAAAGTCCATCAGCTTTGTTAGCCAGGCGTGCAATTTCGTTGGTCCCAATGTCTGATGATTCCAGCTCCTTCGATATGTAAGTACGAATGTCACGCTCCGCGAATTCTGCTGGAAAATCATCGATGGGCATGTGTCGAATATGCTGACTACCACCAAGCTCGTTATCGATGTCATGAAGTGGGCGGGAGGTCACGATAATCCGGAAGTTGGCTGGGAGTTCGGTAATTTTGGGAGTGGCCAGTTTCCCAGCAAGAACGCGGAGAAGATGCCGCCGTGTCTCAACTCCACCACTCTCGTCCAGTGCGTCAATCACAAGCACGACAGGTCCTGCAGTTGATGCTGAAAGTTTTCCTAAGGGTTCCATCAGAAGCTTCTGCCACTGCTGGACAATATCCACGGTGCTCTTGAGCGCACTATCATTCTGGACCGCTTGTGCTAATACTCGTCTCATCTCCGGATCACGGTCAGCCAGATCGCGCGCTATGGTAGAAAAAACTTTCTCGTGACGACGGTCCCCTTCTCGATGTCGGTCGAAGCAATAACATGAACCAAGCCCTCCTGCGTCGTGAAACCAGCTTGCAATCGTATGGGCGATGGCTGATTTACCCTTGCCTGCAGGACCAGATAACCACAGCACACGTGGAACATCGTCACCAGTACTGTGGACCCAATCCGTGATCTGGGAGAGGATTTCTGTGCGTGTCCCGGGTAGGCACTGTTTTCTGGTGTCTAGTCCCGCGCCCGCTGCATAAGCAATACCGCTGAGGTCGAGTTGTTCGCCTGAAGAGGAGTGAATAGATGTCGAGTCAGAGGTACGTGCAAACTTCACCTGTACGGTGGACATAGATAGCTACGTCCCGAATAACTTGGTCCCGGAAGTTTTGCATGAGCGTATCTAACACATCGCTGTACCGTTGAATTTCATTATTTGTTTCAGCGAGAATGTCTTTCCCAAGTCTCCTCCCTGTTATAATCAGGTAGAAGATTGAGTATGCGGAAAGTGCAACAGCTTGAAGACCCACAAAAACTCTTGGTCTCTGCATAATCTCTAATAAAGCGGGCGCATCCAAGGGTCTGCTGAGAGATCTGTCCAAGGATACTGTGCATCGATGAAATCTGACCAAGCGTCTCGTCTCGTATCATGAAACTGTAAAGCTGATCCAACTTCTTGACAAGACGGTTTACTGCTTGATCGCGATCCGATTGGGAGATAACCATCTATAGCAATGGCTGCTCAGCGGGAGATAGAACAGAACGGAGGGATGGAAGAAACACACTTTTGATGCACAAGACAGCACTCCCAGTGCAATCTTCGCATATGGATGTACCTACGGAACGGGATTAGTTCGGTTTTAACAGAAAAAAATGGCTCATACATCTACGAGCGTCCCAATAACGCTATCGAATACAATGAGAGGTCGAAGATACGTATCCTGGAAATTATATGTAGCCTCGAGATCCACTGATGCGTTTTGGGCGGTGGATGCACCAGATGTTACATGTCCCGAAAGTGGCTTCATGAGTTTTACAGCCTCTTTGGCTGTCTGAAGTGCTGATTGGGGATCGGTACTCTGTTCTGCACCAGAGGGAATATCCTGAACCTGCGCAACCACAAGAATTTAGAGAGAGAGCAGAAACTAAAAAGGTGACCTACCTTGATGTTCGAAATCGATGAGGCATGTTTATGATCAAGGTTCAGAAGGACATGATCGCAGCCGCGAGAATCCTTCGAATGCTTCTGTACAATCACATGAGCCTTGTTCCAGGAAACTGATGAGGATCCTTTTCGTCTCACAGAGATATTTTTAGTCGCACCCTTGACCTTCGCTAAAAACCGACGAATTTTGCCACAGCGTCTGCCCTAATGCATCAGAGTTGATGTTTTGAGTACAACGAGAAGTGGTTCTTATGATGAGTGACATACCAAACTTTCATTAGCAGCTGCTTCCCTGGATGCACAGTTTTGAGGAACAGGATTTGATATCGAGTCCCTTGATTCATTAGGTCGACTCATCGTTTGAAGTAGAGGATCAGTCTGAAGCTCTGAGCGGTGCGAAAAGTAGTTGGGAGGAGCGCAGTTTGAGCGATTAGCGAGCTTGCAAGCAAGAGCTCAAAATAGTGCTTACTAATCGAGGAAGCGCATCAAGGGGATTGCGTGTCTCCGCTGTCGTCGTCTTTTGTCTTTCGTCCTTTGACTTCAGCTCGCGCTTACTGATGGGATGCAATTCCCAGATTTGCTGACATTAAATATTTAATTATACTGAATGGTTCCATGATTGTACTAGTACATTCACTTAGCAGAATCGAATGAAAAGTAAATCGGCGATCTGTTTCCCAATAAATTTGACAGACATTTATAACTCCGCCATCGTTCGTCCATATCGTCTTGTGATAATGACAATGTGCAGTATCATCATCTTTGACCCGCACAATAACTTCCAACTTAACTAGCCCAGCATCTATTCTATCATTCCTCTGATCCATCGTGCTTCTATTTAGTGTGGAGTTGGACTTTGTCTGTCATGCGACTCAAATACCCAAGCTTCGCATCGAAGCCTTCCCTCCATAAAATTCAGACAGCTTCCCGCCATGGATTGATATCTGGGACATTTATATTGATCATATAGTGGCTCTTCATGCATATGATTATCTTGTGTTCATTCGTTCGATATATCACCGGTCACTTCGTTTTTTGAGGTGCTACTCAACCTGTAGATAGTCTAAGAGCCCCCTTTCAGCTTATCTCTTGGCGCATGTGTGGCCGGGTAGTTCACTAGGTTCCGATACAACAAGAAATGTGTTTGTCTACATAAACCTCGTCTTACATACACTTTGGAACACCATAACTGAACTAAATACTACGACAGATCTTCGACCAAATATCTCGGTAAACATTTCCTTACACAGTACTGCTAGTTGATACATGTACACGTTCCGGAAAGACAATTAAATTCATGGTGGATTCTGCATCAGAGTTAGCCACAAGCTTAGTGTGATATTGTCGAACACTAAGGATGAGGCGTGGTCCTAGCACAAATACCTGCACGCCATATAAAACTTGAAGAAGGCCATAGAGTGTCAGAGATCCAGTAGAATTTGAATTCTACAAAAATGATGAGCAGCAGTCACAAGCAAAACTCAGTAACAGGTCGGCGCACCAAGAGTTCTGGAGAGATATTGACAAGCTGGAGGCACAAGACACCAATAAAACTAGCACACGTGGAATTTGAGCAGAAAAGATAACCACATTTACATTACAAGCTCACCTTGCAAAATAGAATACGTGATATCTCATCATCACTCCAAAACAGCACCCTCCCGTTGATGGGCCGAGTCGTCGTAGGTAACGGAAGTGTTTGACAGTAATCCAGACTGATAGACACAGTGCGAGGACCTCCAAATAGTGATGAGCATCCACACGATTGAAAACAGAAGCTGGAAGCTGTTGCCATATACATAATTGCACATATATGTGCCATCAAGTACGAGCTCCTCTTGTGTTGTCCAGTGAGTTGTGCTATTCAAGTCAACAAATAAAGCTTACCCATTGTTGTTTGATACCTGAGAGCTATTGCCGCGATTACGACGCAGGCGATGTTTACGATCAGGAAGATGACAATAAGGAATATAAGCATCATTCCAGATCTCTTATACATGGCATGCAACCGAGCAATCATGATGACTTGCATCGTGTTTCAGTTGAGTCAATATCACTGAGGATTGCAGCTGGGTAACTCACCACCCAATATGGCGGCCGCAACCACACTTGTCTCGTTTACAACGTAGAACATAATGTAGCCTGAAACACCCAATCAGTGATCACTCTCGTACTAGGATCAAACACTCGACTTACACCTATTGAGTCATTATGCCGAGCCAAGTTCAATGGTCAGAATGTCACTCACCCCTGAAAACGAGTGTATTCATTGGATAAGAATGAGATGGTTGCAGGATACTCACTGTATTTGTTACCGAGATAGATGGCATATTTACTGTGTGCCACCGGTCAGAAGAATTGAACACAATGCATATGAGACATACGCAGAATGTTGATACTGGTAACGAGTTATTAGTATCGCACCAACTTGTTGGCCTAAAAACATACACAGAATATGGTATTCCAATATAGCGTATCTAGAATATTGGAGTCAGCACAACTTGCCAATGACGCTATAGTATGATACGAGGTACGAACGACCAGGTACAGCACTGTCATGGGAGACCAGCATTTTCTCTGTCGCGGTTTCATTGTGTTATGTTGCTTTTCTTCTAATATGTGACTCTGTCACTCACCCAGATCAGTTCAATCTATTGAACACCATTCTTAGCGAGTTGGCTGTTCCGATTATGTCAATGACTTACCTCTTGTCCAAGTGTTAACACTGTAAATAGTACCACATGAATATCAACGGTTTTCGAACACTGTCCTGCTCACCCCAATCATATAGCACGACGACGCCGGCGGCAACTGCAAAATCAAAATCACCGGTCAATCTTAGATCGAGACATGACCAACTGATATGACGAACTCGTCCAGTAGCTGTAAAAAATATTCTCACTGATCAACGGCCACTGACTTGGATCATCATTAGAGATTGAGGCCATATTCGGATTCGAGGGGTGGGTGTGAATGAGTGGGGTATGTTGGGGTATGTCACGATCTAGTGTTCACGCTAGCGGCTAGATATATCACCGTTCAATGCTTCTATCGCCAAAATCGGCATGATGGAAATCTGATTCAGCCTTTCAGAAGACCCTTGATTATAGTAGGTGAAACGGGTATTACGAGAAATCAAGCATAGAGAGAAAACTCTTGATTGACATGATTGATTTGCAGACCAGTGTTAAGCAGGTAGCTACCTGAACTTCATCAGAAAAAAAGGTCTACACATTGGTGATGTGGGTAACTTACTTCCAATGCCATTTTCGGAGTGTTCCAAGTTGCTGCAAGCTTGCATAAATCGGGGAGTTACGTGTGGAATCATGTGGTCATCGATGTAAAGTCGTGATGTAATTGAAACAAGCATGTGCACTTTCTTGGACTGAGCCCGAGGCGCAACAACTGCTTTAGGGCCATTCTACGGCATAGCACTAGAAGTCAGACAATTGAGAAACCGTGACACCGTGGGTCGACTCAGAAACAGATATTACTCACTTTATCTGTTGCCTCTGAATCGTACACTTGAATTATATAAGATTGATGAAACAAAGATATGGCAGAGCAAAACCAATACAAATTAGTGCAGCGTGCACTATATCTAATGCATATAATACGTCGTGCTCACCGTTGATCATCGTAACTGAATGACTGTTTGGCGCTACCTTCGGTGTTTGCCGGTGCCGAGAGATTCTCCATCATGAATTCGAACACTCTTGCTTCTTATTTGACCCCCACCTCTATAAAAGACAACAACTCGCCGTCTTACATAATACAGTCGCTTTGTATTTTGGTCAACTACTCTGAATCGAAGCACTTTAGGAACTGATCATCGACAACACCGCCTGAGAGCACTGCTCGTGTTGCCTGTATGCAGCCACTGACTTTGACATCTCATGAGGGCTTACCTACACACTCTCGGTCCTTCAATCCTTATCTCGGACCTGTCCCCTTCAATTTCCATCAGACGAATCGTCGTTTGTGCTGTTGCACCGTCATTTGTGTTTGTCGTTGGTGTCCTGAACGTTCCTCCTTCCCTTGTCTTCTAACTCGCTCCAACATTGTTCTGCATCTAGACATACTCTCACCTGACAACGATCAGCCCATCAATCAATCAAACCATGTATTTCGACGTTTAAGGTATTCATGTGAATCTTCATCTATGACATGTACTGACTTTCTGCGACCCGCATAATATTTTCCCCTCGCACTCCATAAGCTCGACCCAGACGGAAAACCAAACAACCAGCATGGCTTATGCTACCACGGATACTTGGTTACGAGTGTATCGCATGATTGGAACACTACCCGTAGTGCGACTCTGATCAAGTACGTCTGTCATACCGTGGATGGCGCCTTGCCAATACTTTTTGAGGCGCGGTTGGTGCCTTCTGGCGTGATGCTCCAATTCTTACTTCTTACTTTACTTTTCTACTCCCTGCTCAACGCATCTTTTTTTAATTACAATTTCTGTTTATTGAGGTAATATGCCCTATGTCGGACAGTACTAATTAGTCTACGGGGCCCCTGCCCTCTCTACATCTCTGAACTCGTGAATGCCCTGACGTGAGGATATTTCTTGCCAGTCCGCCGTTCCCGCCGGCCGTTTTAGACGCTTCATCCGAAGATGAGTTTCTCAGCGCATCTTATCTAGATGCCATACACACTCGCAGTAGAGGTGCACACTCGAACCGTGGGTCTCTTTATTCAAAATGTTATACTCAAGATCATTGAATCGTGCTTGACAGTCGATGACATGACTAGTATCTGACGGTGGTCAGCGATGGGCTAGGTCATGCCAGTAACATCCGCAACGAAAGCTGACCTGGCGATCTGCATCCAGTCGCGATAATCCTTGCCAGTGGTCACCTATGACATCAACATCCTCCTTCCAAATTTGAGGAGCTATATCTCATTATAGCGGGCACTGTTTTTGGCGGCATTCCCCATCTAAAATTCATGCTAGCGTATCAGAAAGGATTACATAGTATATGAAAATCACAACTCTCATGGAACTTAGGTGCAGTCTTTCAGTCACCACAGTTTCATGATGAGCTTGTTAATTGAAGGTCGGAATTCAGTTTACGAATTTTGTGCATGCAGACCAACAGTAGTGTTTTTTGATGTTCTACTCTGACTGTTGTACTTGCCAGAAACAGTTCATTTTAAGGGCCCTCACACAGGCCAGTCGGGCGCTGGCCAAAGCAATCAACATGTTCGCATGTACAATGGCAAACAGAAGAACAATGTCAAAAACATGCGAAGATCTTGATCTTCAGCTGCGGCGCACATCGAAGACAAAGGGGTATAGGTGATGGATTATGACAGATAAGCGACGACGACGTTGTGTGGTGAGAAGTTTGTACTCGTGGCTGCACAATACGACTATGTGAAAGATATGAGAAAGATGAGGCGTCTAAAGTACAAGGGCAAAATATCGTAGAAGCATCTAAGGAAGGATGTATCTACATGTCCATGTCTCGGATGCGAAGAGTCAAGCTCTTCGCATCGATGAAACATGAGGATGGCTTGTGTCTTCGTCTGAGGCATTGGTCGGGGCCCAGAGGGCATCTGACACCTACAATACAGTAGACGGCATGAAAACCGCACATCTGGTTCAACAGCGTGGCTGATTGTGTGCACCGTCAATGCATCGCCAGCCTGGTTCCTTATCTACAAAAGAAAAATTGGAAAAGTATATCTTTGAAAAGCGAAGCAGATACCTTTCAGGAGACGGGGTGTCAGACCCAACATCGAAGCCAGAATAAACGCGATCCATCTTCACATCCGGCAGTGGGTAATCGCTCGTCCCTTTGTGAAAGTGTCAAAGTAGTAGCATTGTAAGCACATAAATACCCCACCAGCATGACAGTACGGAATTCCGTCTTCCTTGTGTCCCCACCACATCACAGGCGACCACTCATCCACGAGGTTAGCGAGTGTCTGGACGTGACCATACGCAGCAGGCTGGGGACCGCGGGGTCGGCGCAGTGCGACGAAAGTGAAGAAACAGGCGAATATAAGGAGCGCAATGCATAAGTTCCACATCTGCATGAAGGTGTGAGGGTGTCATAACAGTTTGACTTGAGCAATAAGTGCGAACCTGGGCAGTGTACATGAATACAAACGGCCGTCTTAATTCTCCATTAGTGGCTATTTCAAATGTCTGGAATGAAAGCCCAAACATCCAGTCTGTGATTTTCGAGGATAATGTTCAATGACATCGATAAAAAATACTGGACGCGAATGACTCATGCAGGAAAGGCTTTGCGGCGAAAAGTATGAGACAAATCGGATGAGTGAAAATCATCTTCACTGGGTTCGTCGCCACTCTCAGTCCTTTCCTTCCGGTAGAGCATCTCCACTGACATTCGTCTCGAATGACATTGGCGATTAGCTCCGAGCAATGCAGTCCAAGCGTCAACGGTCCCTGGACAGCTGCCACGTTGACACAGAGCAGAATCCACACCCCAAGATTACTACCTGGTAAATCATACGCGATACAATTGGACGGCCCGTTGGGGATGAATGACCACGTTTTCAAGGGCAGCGATTTGGTGGACGATAAACACGTGCTAGGATTCGTATGCCATATATGTATGACAAGTGCGGCCCATCCGCCGCATGCTGCAACGATAACCCAAAGAGAAATGACAACCTTCCGGATGCTGGGGTGAGCATGCCACGCAGAGGGCTGTATTTTTAGTGGCTTCATTGGACCTCCAACCGTGTCTGTGTCAGATACAGAACGCATGCAGCGCAAAGTAGCAGGGGTTAATTGCGCGTGGTGGATCAGTGCGGCGGTCAAATCGAAAGGTGAGGAGCTCCACGTCAATATTTTGACAGCCCGAATCCCTGACAATGCGATTATCACCTGGAGGAGGAGCGCGACGCCCAGAATAAGAATAGGTAACCCTGCAATGGCAACACCGTCCTTATATTGTGACGTCTGCAACGAGGTAGTGTCGATTTGTGGGACGATTGAGACCGAGCTGTATGATATAATGAGGAGGACAGCCGAGATACCGTTGAGCAGGGTGCCGTTAGGGTTATACCATCCACGAGCTGCGGTCAGGAGGCGCAAATTGGTGTTGAAACAAAGGCGAGACTCTGAGGCTAGCGCAGAGCGCAATGAGATACCGTGTACGAAGCCTATGGACTCGGTGCATAATGCGACGATTAAGTTAAGTGTCAGGATGAATATCTCCACCTGCAGGCGCAACTGAGCAGCATCCTGATAATTGAGGTTAAACACAGTTACTCCCCAGACTCCTTGATTGGCTAGAGTGACAATGCCTGCAACAATGCATGAGCAGCTGAAGATACTTGAGCATGCCATTTCGACAAGGGCATATCTGCGAGTCGTCAGACTGCGGTTGTAAAAATCGGTGCTATCAGCAGTGGACTTTGCATCAGATATTATCGAGTCAAAGTGTTGATGACCTGGAGGTGTATTATATGCGAAAAGGCCGGGTGGATACCAATTCTCCTCTGCTGGTTTGGAAGAACCTGTCATAGGTGCAAGGCCGACACATTATTTTGACATGCAGACTAAATATATTTCACTTAATAAATTATGACCTGACTGGAAAGTATCGTAACGGCGCTCGGCCCGGTATCAAAAAGTTCGACAGCTGATGTAATAAATTATTCCCGCGGTATTAGAAAGTTCGACTACGTAAGCAAAGCAAATATTACTTGCTGCCTCTGAATCAATTGTACACTTGAAACATTGCGCTATTATATCAATGCAAAGTGCACTCACATGCATAATAGCATCGTTGTGCTCACTGACTAGTGATCGTAATGCGATCATTCATCTGTTTGGCACTACCTTCGGGAGTCGAAATCAACCAATTGGATCCAGATCCTCCTCGCATTCAAGAACATTCTACTACCCATTCAGTCTATTGCGACGTGAAGCTTTGAAGGCTAATTGGACTTTTTTATGTGCCTCCGCTCCATAACGCAAGTGCTATGTCGCCAAGAACTCGCTTGAGGTGCGTATGTAGTACGTACTATGTACCATAAAACCATCAGCGATGTAGTAATTCCTTTGACAGATCCTCTGCTGAGAATGAGTAGGACTTTGTACGCCACATGGACGATTCTCCATCATGAATTCGAATATCTTGCTTCTTATTTGACCCCCGCTTCTATATAAAAGACAATAACTGACCGTCGCTTTGTTCATTCTCATTCATTCACCCCCTCCCTGACCTCTCTTCTCATTAGTCATGCAATCACGGATATATAATGCTACCCATCGACGTTCACATCTTCGTTCCCTCCACCTTCTGGTCGTTTTTACACACAATTTCCCTCCCTCACCACCAAATTCAGAGTCAAAACGTTGCTCTCGCGGCCTTATCCAGGCCGTCCTTCCTTTCCATCATCACGATACCAGCGCTTCCCACTGATCGTGCAGTAGATTCATACTCCCATGTGAGTATTCCATATGTACATTTCGCCATTACGCTGACATAATAGAACTCAAATCCATAACTAAATTTCACTCGTAGATGCGCACTCCTGAATGGATTTCTAATATGACTTCTTGCGATAAGCCCGCACAATAAACACCCGTGATCTGCGTGCTCTAAGAGCCTGCACGTTTAGGATTTTTTTTTTTGGCTAGCTGTCAGTAATCTGTATTTTGGTCAACTATTCTGAGTCGACCCCCCATGCTCTAGGAACCGATCATCGACAATACCGCTTGCGAGCAGTGCCGAGCACTGCTCGTGCCCCTACGTGCAGCCGCTGTCTTCAAAGTTCTAGCCGGCTTTGACATCTCATGGGGTTTACCTATACATTCTCGGTCCTTCAATCCTTATCTCGGACCTGCTCCCTTTGGTTTCCATTGGACGAATCGCCGTTTGTACTGTAGTAGCTTCATTTGCGTTTGTCGTTGACATACCTGGACGTTCCTCCTTCCTTTGTCTTCTAACTCGCTCCGATATTGTTCTGCATCTAGACTCAATGTCACCTGATAACGGTCAGGCCATCAATCAATCAAACCATGTATTTTGACGTTCAAGGTAACCATGTGAATCTTCATCTATGATATGTATTGACCTTCTGCGATCCGCATATTTTCTCCTCGCACTTCATTCATAAGCTCAACTCAGGAAAATCAAACAATCAGCCTGGCCTACGCCACCACGGATGTTTGGTTACGAGTCTATCGCATGAGTGGAACGCTACCCGTCGTGCGACTCTGATCAAGTACGTATGTCAGAATACCGTGGCTGGCACCCTGCCGATGCTTTGTGAGGTGCGTTTAGTGCCTTCCGACTTGATGGCCCAATTCTCACTTCTCACTTTACTTTTCTACTCCCTGCTCAGCGCGTCTTATCTAGATGCCGAACCATAAGTCTATTTATTCAAAATGTTATACTCAAGATCATTGAATTGTGCGTGATCAACGATGGGTTAGGTCGTACTAGTAACATCCGCAACAAAAGCTCACCTAGTGATCTGCGCCAAATCGCGATAATCCTTGCCAGTAGTCTCCTATAACATCAACAACCTGCTTCCAAATTCGAGGAGCCATGTCTCATTACAGCAGGCACTGTTTTTGGTGGCATTCCCCATCGAAAATCCATACCAGCGGATCAGAAAGGATTGCATAGTAAAAATTACAGCTCTCATGAAACTTGAGCAATTGCATCTTTCAGTTGCCACAGTTTCATGTCGAGCTTGTTAATTGAAGGCAGGAACCCAGTTTACGAGACTTTTGCAGGCAGACCATCAGTAGTGTCTTTTTTGGTGTTCTACGCTGACGTTCGTACTTGACGGATGGAATTGAACAGTTCATTTCAAGGGCCCTCACAGGCCAGACGGACGATTTTCAGTAGCAGGGGTGACTCGTCACTCTGATCAGCGTATGTTATAATGCCGTAGTCGACGCTCACTTGAACAGTTTGTTGGACGTTTTCTGAAGGTTACCACCGGTGGGTCGTCCTGAGTGAGGCCATACATTGCCTGCCCAAACTCACTGTTTCTATGAGAAGTCGCCGGGCATTTTTGGAGGTAAAATATGCAGTTGGTAAGGGTGAACATTGCTGAGGTCATCGGTAGTCTGCTTACAACCTTTGTCCCTTCTCCGTGGGCCAGATAAACGATAGTACCATCCCATTTAGTAGTGCTCTTTGTCAGCAGTGACTGCTATCTCGACTTGCCGCTCCCCCATACACTCCAGAAACCAATTAATCTGCATCTGAAAGAAAAGAATGGCAGAGTCAGGTACAAGGAAGAGAACGGAGGGCGGGATCCGGACGGCGCTTGATCTTGCCAGCGAAGCTTGCAAAATCTAAACTTGTTGAAATGCCCCTAGCGCTTACTCCCACACCTGGCGCTATGCATACTAACGGAGGAAGGTCTATTTCTTTCTTTCACAAGCTCTGAACGAGTAGGAATCAGGTATTTGTCACAATACATAATATCAATCATGTGAATATCTGCAGCGTGTTATCTGACTGATGTGCATGTCATATGGTAGATGGATGGCCGCTAATTGTGACTATTGCATGGGTACAGTTACAACAAAGTTAATGGTATAAAGTTACAAATGAGTTGGACATATTCAACGATAAGTATGATTTAAAAGGTTTTGTTCAGGCAGCTCAAGGCAGGCTTTTTGATGAATGTTTGTTCTTTCCGTATATCATCACTTCACTTTGTCTGGCTCTGCAACGACGTTGATTTAGTCATGTGTTATTGCGCACATGTATTGTGAGACTTACTCGAAGGTGAATTCGTGCATTCGCAGCACACGGTACGGGTACGGGCAATGTATTCGAGCGTCGTTCGACCTCCTGTTTTATGTTTTGAACAGGAAGCATCGAGGCGGGTTCCCCACACTATAGTTCTATAAGACACTGAATGATGGCGGCTGTTACCACAAGCACTTACGCGATCGAATTGGCGCATATCAAATTTGCTCATAACAGGAATGGTTCCTCGATACTGGGCATTGGCATCAGCCGGAGCAACATTCTTTTGCAAGGATGAGCTGGCACTATGAGACGACTGCTTGGAGCTCTTCTACAATTAACGTCACTCGTTAGGTACTGACTGCTCCGCAAGGCGATGCCACTTACAGCATTAGCACACTTACGTGCTTGAGTCCCGAAGGTTGACATGGTGAGATAGGTTTACTGCGAGTTTAGAATGTAATGGAAGAAGAAGATAGAGCTAGATGTCCCAGGTATCGCGTCTGCCTTTTGAGAGCTCGTGCCACGAGTTGAGTTAGTGCTACTTGCAGATATCTGCAGTATATATACCCGCAGCACGTTCCTTGTCGTACTTTGACTCGGAGCCGGCTATGACAGCTTGCCATGAGGGACGATGCAGATGCTCTACCAAGTTCCAACACGTTTGTCAAAGAACCAAAACGTCGGCGATAGAACCTGTTAGCAAAGTGGGATAAATGATTGGCGCCCTGTAGATAGAAGCTCAAAGGCCGCGGTCACACAATAGGGCAGGAAAAACGTGGTGTTGTGAGATAAATATCTAGCTATTTCGAATTCAGGGATTAATATGGAGATGGTATAGATACCGGCATCACCACTTAGCCTGCTATACCGGCGCCAATATTGGGTCAAACAGCTGTCTGATAATAATCATAGTTGGGGAGCGACTCACATAGATTTCCCGGGTGAACCAGACATATCCGAGTTCCACATCATCATTAGCGCGACTTTCCGTGATTAGACTGAACGTCACTGAATTTATCACTCGCCCACATAGGTCGTACGTCAAGAGAAGCACTTGCATAGCAAACGATTTAACCTACTTATGATCGGAATAGGACGATCGACTGTGCCTGCAGACTGCAGTGCTGTGCATGCAGTATTCTTGAGGAAAGTCAGATCCAGAGGCTGTGTCGCTACTGCAGCTGACATAATAGATAGTTCAACAATTGCCACCCACACCACATTGTTGATCTTACCCGGACTTCTACCACACCAATGTGTTCACTTGTGGCCAGGAGGCCACGACCCGTTGTAGCTGTAATTGCGCAGTAGTTGCAGGTGACTTTCCGCTTATTCATAACTCGCTATCCAGATGTTGAATCCAGGAATACTTACATTCATATCGAATGGATGTCGACATCATGGTACCTAAGTGGCATGATGGGAACGAATGGTCGGACTGGAATTCATTTGCCTGATTTATGTAAGTTGTTCTGCAAAGTAGAGTTGTCTACTAAGTACCTCCCGACTAGGACTCATTACACGTTGCAATTCTGACCTAGTGTCGGGTGCCACCACCCTCCGTGACAATCGAGGGGGCAGCCTATTACCCAGAAGATCCTTATCCTTCGGAAACAAGTTCTTCCCGCGTGCTAGAACTCCAGAAGCAGGATATGATATACCCCAAAGTAATCAGAGAAGTTCGCCGCGCCTCATTATGGCAGGCGCTCGTGCTAGTGCCTGTGAAGCAATTCATCCAAAAGCGACATTCTTGGTTAAGACGCTCGGGCAACATTGTTTCCGATCTCCCCGGATCAGGGTCGGCCACCGAGCGCTTCTATATCACCCCCTACGCCCCATGTCTCAATCTGCCAATAGAGCTCTGGATTAGGAAACGTACGAAGTCCCGTCATTACATACCGCCTGTTATTGGCCCATTGCGCCCATTCTCTTTGACGGGCTGCGGTATTTGCCGACTCCGGGATTGCCGTAGTACTCAATAAATTTCACCATCAGCCCTTGCAGTTCTAACTAACGCCCGTGCGTAGGGACGAACAATGACGCGATCTAGATAGGCTGCACATTGGACCGGTTGCCTGCGGCAATCTCAATATTGCATACTCTCGATAATGGACATCATGAAATCACCATCAACGATTTTGGAAACTGAGACATACATTCACGATAACTGTCGTACATACGAACTGTATGGTAAAGTGGTTGAGGTCGTAAACATGAAACGTGGCATCAAGTAGTAGTGGGCCATGAGTGCAAAGTGAAAAGCATCGGAAACAATACAAGCGTATCAATATACCACGACCCGACGGATGAAGACCAGCTCCTAAGACTAGGAAGGAGACCTGCCTCATCGACATACGCGCTTCTAGATACGAACTGAAATATGACATAACAAACCGGAAGGTATCGGACACGACACAATAGTATCAATCGCCACGACCCGAATGGCGAACAATAAAGACCAGCTCCTAGAACTGTTAGGAGACCTGATGCATGCGCTTCCAAACATGACAGAAACGAGACAAGATAAAATAAAGGTATTTGCATCCAGCAAATAGTGCGAGTACACCATAGCTCAAATGGCGAGGAGTTGAAGACCAGCTCCCAGTGCTAGGGGGCCTGCCTCATTAACATGCGCGCTTAATGCACAGCCAAAGCGCGTGGGCGATATTCGAGAACGTTGCACTGCTCTTAGCCTAGAAATACCGTACTAGAGGCGACGTCTCAATTAAATGCCTCCTTTATGAACTCATGACACTCACGCGTTCGAAGATCCGGGCCCGGTAAGCACCTTGGCCAGCAAAGTTATCAGATACAGGAGGATCTGCGACTGCGCGGGCGCAATAGTACTTGAGTCACCCCCCTGAGAGTGAATGAACTGGTGAGCGTGGGCTCTTGCCAAACAGGAGGATGGAAAGTTTGTGGAAAGGCTCTTCCATGTGCTTTGGCGGGGGACTGTCGTGGTGATGAGACTTCTTTTTATGTCCACCTGCAGACTATACCAGACGTCAAAACATCATAACCAGTATAGGCACACGGGGAGGCTTACACGAGCGGCCAAGTGTGCTTTGTACGCAAACGTGCTCATGATGGTAGAAAGGGGATAGATTGTGAACAACTTTTGTTTGACCACTGATCTGAGTTGTATAGGGATAGGAAGATGACGAACGTCGTAGAAATGAGTGGAACGGCCTAAGCTGTTGAAAGCCTGAAGGACACCTAGTCATATGGTGGATATATTATATAGATAGATGGGGCGCCTAAGTCACGAGAATAGCCGGGAAAGAAAAGCTGCCGACACGCCTACATAGTATACTGCGGTGCAAAGCCCTATGAGGAAATCCGTAGAAATCCAAAATTAATCGGTTTCTGGCCCAGCGCAGTTCCTGTGTTTTACTATACTTGACTGTTGCCAGAAAAGTTCCTTGTAAAATGACATCAGCTGTGTTTCGCAGATTCGGCATTCGGTGAAGGACGATCGAACGGTACAAAGTTTGATAACGCTCGCATTCTGTAGCACAAACTCGGCCGTCATGAATCTACAGCTCAGCGCAATGGCAAAAAGAGGCCGTTTTGGACTGCCCAAAAGAAACTTGACACACAGCTTATTGCATGTGCTGGTCGTCACGAAAATAACCGGCGAGACCCATGATGTCATGAGTGGCTGCCACTTGAGACCGGAGACCAATGGCGAGTAATGTATTGAAAAGCGCTGATACTGAAGGTCTGGATCATTCCGCACAGGACAAAAAGGTAGAATTGCAATTGGTTCCAGCCACAGCAAATACGTCAAGATTCCGTAGTTGGGCCAAGTGTGAAGTGTCCGAAACGTCCCGAAAGTACGTACATTAATGGATTTCACAGAATTGTTATGTATGGCTCGTCGAGAGAGGCGCGTTGAAAGCTGGATGAAGATCCGTGTGCAGCATTCAAGCTTGAGCTTGAGGCCTGGGCCTAGAAGCGGGAGGATGAACTCGATGCACACTGGACTGCTGCACATCCGATGAAGTTCTAAACCCATCATTCAAGCGCTTCGAATCTCCATATATAGTGAGGTAGCAGTATTTTCTTTAATTCAGATGAGTTGCTATCACCGTTTGGAGAACCTAGGGTAGTGGAAGATGAGTGTAAGGTTAACCCCTTGGCGAAAATTAGTTGTTTGTGTTTGCTCCCGACTTGGAGGGCTGCCGTGATGGTTGGTTGCCAGGCTGCAAAGGCTGCCATATGTCTAATTAGATTGATGCCGAGTAATATAGGTGGTTAATGCAGTTTGACAGTTCGGTTAAATGTAGAATGCATGCAGCCATGATGCATGAAGCTTCGATTCGGATTAGTTTTACTATTCCTTTGTAAATAATTTGTTTTTATTATCCTCCTTGGGGCCCAATCGCCGGCTTCGAAGTTGCCTCGTTTCCTTGCAACGACCTCCTCCATCACTCAGAAGTTACACTCCTTGTTCTCATATTCCCCACTGCTTTCTCTCTTTTTTTTTTCCAATACGACCTCCACAATGCGACTATTCCACCCTTTGGCTTTTGTTCTTGTCATTTTATCATCCCTCGTCAATGCTAGCGTGACAGTATACCAAATTCCACTAGGACATGCAACTACCACTGCAGCTTCCGCAAACTATACCGCCGCTGCAGTTTATGATCCTTATGTACTAACACCTCCCCCCGTGCCTTCAGGGCTCACAACACAATTCGGAATTCAGCTTTCCAGTTCTTCGGCAGCCGTGCAGGGTCTGAGTATACCCCAGAAAGGGTCCTTCATGGGATTCTCTATTGAATTCACTGTCATCAACCAGATTTGTGAGTTCAGACATATTCTATCCAGCAGTCATTCTACTAATCACAGATATTTGCAGTCGGTGTAAATGCGTGAGTCCTGAAGAGGTTACTAGGTTCACATATACGAACTCATATGCCATAGCACATATTTGCAGGTTCCCTTTTTAAACCTCATGGCCGCCCTTCGCCAACGGGCGGGCGAAGTGCACATTCGGGTCGGAGGCAATACCCAAGAGACTGCAGTCCTCGTGGATAGTCTTCCTGGCGGTGTAATGGTGGCCAAGCAACATGGCACTACAGCTGATGTCGTACGTGCAATATACATATTCATTATTGGTTACATCATATTCAATTACTTTCTTTGTGAATGCTTCAGACTGCCACTCCAACACTCCTTTACACGGCCGAGGTTTTATACACAATGGCGAACATCTCGGCCCTTGTAAATACGAAATGGTTCCTTGGTAAGGTTCATACAATTCATTCCACATCGTTAATGACGTTAGTGTAGGGATACCGTTCAATGACACAAATAACCTCCGACTTGGCATCGCGGAAGTTGGTGAAGCTGCATTGAGTGGCCCTGGATATTTACTCGGGTTTCAAGTTGGAAATGAGGTGTGTCCTCTCCGTATCTCAAATCAATCACTACTCATCACCACAGCCCGATCTTTATGCAGCGTTCGTGGTTGTGTTTTGTTCTTTACTCTAAAATACCCACAATTTCATCAGACACGGGGTCCGACCGTCCACGTATTCGCCCTCCGACTATTTCGGCGAATTCGGCCTAGTAGTCGCCGCTATCAACAATGATGGCAATATCCCTGTGAAGAACAACTTGATTGCCCCATCTATCACAGGCGGATGGACTCCAGAATGTTCAGTCTAATTCTACTCTACTCTTCATGCCAAAATTTAATACAATACCATCAGCCGTGTGGAACACCGGACTCGTTCAGTCCTACTCCTCAAGCTTGGGGGCGCTAGCAGTTGAACAGTAAGCCATGTCTGTCATTTCATTTTCACGCAGTTTCTCAAGTTTCCAAGTTACCCAACTGATAACTGCTTTGCTGTGTATGGCATCGGCGCTCCTGTCACCCCACAAGACGTGTTTCAAAACTTCCTCAACCACACTTCTGGCATCAATATCATCGCTCCCTATCTCAACTCTACTAGCTATGCGCAAGCCAATGGAATGCCCTTCATTATGATGGAGACAAACTCAGCATCCTGTGGTGGCTTACCAGGGATTAGTGATACTTTTGGCGCGACTCTATGGGCACTCGATTATGGCCTTCAGATGGCTTATAGCAACTTCACGGGCGCAATGATGCACGTTGGTGGGCAGGATGTATACTATAATGTGAGTTACACGTCCTTAGCCATCTGAAAATGTCACTGATGCACGTGCCATATCCAGCCTTTCACTCGTGAGCTCTCCCCAATCGAAAGCAACAGAGAAGGTCATACTGATATTTCTGCGTAGCGCCTCCTACGAACCAGTCAATGTACCACCAATGGACAGTTGGCCCTGTATTCTACAGCGCAATTGTCATCACCGAAGCGTTCGGACCCTCTGGGAATGCACAAATTATCGATCTGCAGGCCAACAGCGACAGTATGTTTACCCCTGCCTATGCAATCTACGAAAATGGTGCTCCTGTGCGCCTTGTATTACTCAATTACGTA
The DNA here is from genome assembly GCA_016800925.1 of Suillus spraguei. Classification (NCBI taxonomy): domain Eukaryota; kingdom Fungi; phylum Basidiomycota; class Agaricomycetes; order Boletales; family Suillaceae; genus Suillus; species Suillus spraguei. The sequence goes on along the minus strand of JABCPU010000311.1, from coordinate 49,344 downwards.
TCCGATCCGAGCGGTGCGAGCGCTTATACAGCAACAATTTCCATCGGCGGCTCGGCGGTTGGGCAGGGCAACGCCACGCCTGCACAAATACAAGTCAAGTACGTGTTCTGAGTCTGTAGTAATGTGATTAGTATTAGGCTAATTTCTATCCTAGATATCTAGTGGCACCTTCCGTGTCAGAGAAATCCAACATCACGTGGGCAGGCCAGGTGCGTCAGGTTACTATTTTTTCTTCTTTTACTCATGTCCTTTTCAGACCTTTGGCGGGACCTTCCAGTCTGATGGCCGCCTGACGGGCTCGGAAAGCGTGCAGACGATTAACTGCGACCAGTCGTCCAATACATGCCAAGTGACTGTCCCCGCCCCTGGCGCCGCACTTGTCTTCCTCTCCTCCTCCGCGTATTCAGAGTCAGGGAACCCATCGAGTCAGACATTCTCTACAACGACGGTCACAAAATCAGCGAAAACAGCAACGATTAACCCGAGTGTGCTAGCAACCTCGAATGGGATGTCGGGTTCCACATGGGAACTTGGGAGTACGAGTAAAGGAGACATTAGTGCTGGCATGAGGAATTCACTTTCAGTTGTTTCTGTTGTCAGTGCAGCTGTGCTGAGCACCGGCATGCTATGCACATTGTTCTGGTCATAATATTCTTACTGATGAATCAAAATTACTGACACTAGATGTAGCACCGTAGACGTCTATTATGATTTATGCTACGCTCAAAATTCTTGGTACTTTATGTTGCACACAATGATTGAGCTTCTGACAGGTTATGGTGATATCTGGACTGCGATATGTCATCCACCAGTGAACTTCAATTTCCCAGTTGTCCTATGATAGATGATAGACTCAATTCTTTCAAATATTCCCGCTAGAGTAGTTTTTGCGTCGAAAAAACCCAATTTTTGGCGGAAAAAATAAATAAATCCTGTTATGGTGTTTCATACTCACAGGGTTTGTTTCCTTCGTCGTCTATGTCTTCCGTTTGTTATGAAGCCCCTGCGCTTCCGCTGCTCTTATTTGTGCAACGAAGCGAGTCGATGTTCCCTGTGCCGTTGTCTTTCCTGTATAGTTGCAATGCGCAACGTTCTGTTTCCTGGGACCACTATGAAACCGACATCTGGTCCGGCACGCGTTTCTACTATGGTTGGTGCAATCCTCAACAGACGATTCGACCAGTCTATCTGCATGGGTGCGATGTCGAACCTGCATTGGCACCCATTTATAAATGCAAAGTTTGATGGCTTTCGATTTCTCCGGCCTTCGAGCTTCAGAGACCGATCTTGCACAGCTTTCCGCTAGTCATCGTCGGAATTTCCAGCCTGAAGGTACGTGAATTCGAGATTTATTACATGAGTTGTTTGCTTTCTGACCTTTGTTTATGATATAATTTCTTCTGCGCCTGCTGTTACAAACCGAAAAGATACTTCAGGTACTGGAATGGGTTCATCTCCGATGCCTTTTTCGTGTTCACCTGTCGTAGCAAAGAATGACCATACTATGGATAATTTTCTCGATGGCTGGGAAGCCTTCAAAAGACCGGCTCTGAAGGCATTAGCGATTGCTTGAGGAGTTCCGGTAAATATTGATTCGCCTAGAGAAAGCTTGCAGGAATCTATCCCTCGTCGTGTCAGAATGATACTTTGTGGTTCTCCTTCGTCGCGATCATTTGAAGGGTGCGACTATAGGCTTCCATATGCCTTATGATGACGGAACTGTACTTTCTACGAGGATGGTGTTTTGACAGCAATGTTGCCGACCATCAAACGATGTCCTTTGGAACGATCACTGAAGTCAGGTTTGAAGTTGGATAGAAGACAGGACGACTTGGTCGCATACACGAACAACATCACATCGCCATGGAACACGAAGAAAAAAACATGCGCAGATGTTTGCACTCACTGGCAGGCGCAATTGTTTGATCGTGAAACCGTCGTCATCGTTAGCCTTGCTCTGAATGGCCCGCCCTCATTATTATCATTGAAGCGTCATTCGGTGCAGACGTTCAAGGATGAGACCTCTGAAAAATTGACCATGTTTACTTGCACATCTTGTGGCAAGAGTGTTTTGCACTTTATGCTCCAAACGGACAGTAAGCCCATCTGTGGAAAAGCACTAATTCATCTCTTTTGCACAGACCTAGTAATCGACAAGAAGATTAGCACATGCCAATGATTATTTCGATGTCGCTATCAACCCTGCCAAGAAATCAAAACATGCTAACGGACAAAGGAAACAAAGGAAAGGGTAAACAAATAGGCTAACGCGTGTTTTAGTATCATCTTATACCTGTACCGACCATTTCCGATGATATCCGAGTCGTGACTCGTCTAACTAAAAAAAATCGTTCATAGACCCTTCGATGCCAACTATTTGTATTTGCAACAGCCTGCACTTTCAAGTTTCGTAGTAGCTGATGTATTTGTAGCGTACTACATTTGAGTCAAATACGATAGAGATTGCATTCAACTATGTGATGTGTAAAGCTCCCGATTACATAAGGCGTGCTGTGCCGCAAGCGAGGCGGGTAAACGTACACCCTTCACATAAGTTGTTCGTAAATCATTGACTGCGAATATTTACTACCCGTTCTTGGACGGGGGAGGTACTCACTGACACTTTGACCGTACTTTACTAGATACCTGTGCCCCCCACGCGGGTTACCCGTGCTCGTGCAAATGGGCCTAGGCATTGCACTGTACCGTTCTGCATGTGCCAAATGTTAACAAGGTTGACGGGTAGCATAATCGCGTCCGAACGTTGGCGATACACTAGCATGCACACTGAGTGCTGAATAGTGGTATATCTAGCATGAACACTAGTTTGTTATAACTCCCAGCATCTCCTACTCACTCACCCATCCTTCAAATATGACTGTAGTCTCAGATGATCCCACTTGGTGGCCGTTCATCATTTCTAATCGTTTCTTTAGCAATTGGACAGGTTCGTCGCATCAAGACGTCTTGATCTGACATCGACTTACGATTTTTCAGTTGCCGCCGGCGTCGTGGTAATATATGATTGGGGTGAGCAAGACAGTATTCGAGAGCTGCTGATATCCTCATGATATTTTCAGTGCTGACACTCGGACAAGAGGTGGGTTGATGCCATTGTTGGAGCAGCCAACTTACTGAGAATGGTGTCATAGATTGAACTGATCTGGGTGAGTGACACGTCGGAAGAAAACAGAAGAATACAATGAATTCATGACAGAGGCAACGGTGGTCTTTCGTGACTGTGCTGTACCTGGTGGTTCGTACCTCATGTTGTACTAATGGTGGCATAGTTGGCAAGTTGTGCTGATTGAAAAATGGTATAGATACGCTATATCGGAATACCATACCATGCGTATGTTTTTGAGGCCAAAAAGTTAGCGCTATACTAATACTTAGACCATCCTTGATATATCAGGATCAATGTTCAACGTATGTCTCGTATGCACTATATTCGATTCATCTGACTGACAGCACACAGGAAATATGCCATCGGTCTCGGTGACAGATCTGGTGAGTATTCCGTAACCATCTCACTCATATTCAATTGACTGCACTCATATGTAGGGGTGAGTGAGATTGTGACCATTGAATTGGCTTCACATGATGACTCAATAGGTGTAAGTTTAAATTTTTGACCCTAGTATGAAGGTGATCGCCAATCGGATATTTCAGGCAATACCATGAGCTACGCAATAAATGGGACGAATATGGTCGTAGCTGCCATGTTAGGCGGTGAGTTATGCAGCTGCAATACCTCAGTGATATTGACTCGACTAAAACATAATGCAAGCTATCATGATTACTCGTTTACATGCCATGTATCAGAGATCTAGAACCATGCTTATTTTCCTTGTGACTATCTTCCTGGCTGTCAACATCGCCTGTGGAATAATGGCGGAAATGGTACTCAATCATTCTGTAGGAGGTAAGTTTTACTTATTGACTTGAAGAACATGGCTCATTGGACGAACACCAGAAGAATTGATACTCTCTGGCGCACATATGTGCAAAGTCGAATACAGGGGGCATACCCAGCTTCTGACCTCGATGGCTTGGTTGCTCAACATTATTTGGAGGTCCTCGCACTATGTCTTTCAGTCTGGATTGCTGTAAAGCACCTACGTGACCTACGACGATTCGGTTCATCGACGGAAACGATCATCGGGGACTGTCTTACAGTACTGATAAAATCACACGTGCTTTATTTTGCAAGGTGAGCTTGCAATGTGAGTGTGGTAATCTTTTCTGCTAAGTTCCACATGTGCTAGCGTTTTGTGCGTCTCTTGCCTCGAACTCGGTCATCTCTCTCTGCTGTTCAAGGTGCACCAATCTGTTCCTGACATCTCCTTGCAACCACTGATCATCTTTCTTATAGAATTTCAACCCCATAGGAGCTCAGATATTGAGTGGTGCTTGTCAGATTTTCTTGGCCGTGCAGATGTTTGTGCTGGGACCACGCCTCATCCTTAGCGTCCGAGAATATCACGCTAAACTCGTGGACAACTCTGACTCAGAAGCTAGCATGGATTTGATTGTTTTCCAGGAGCGTGTACACGTACCGACTAGCAGTACTGTGTAGAGAAATACTTACCGAGTGTTCTGCATGCAGGAGATGTTGTTCCAGGATCCGTCGTGGTACTTATTTAACTTATGCTGTATCAAGGTATATTTAAGACGAGGTTTATGCAGACAAACGCATTTCCTGTTGTAACCAGTGGAAGTCAATGAACCGTCAGCCCATCCTTGCACCAAGTAACAGACAGAAATTATCTGGAATGCGTAGCAACCAACCAAGTCCTTAACGCCCAGTACTGAAATACAACGAAACTCGGTATAAATTGGCCGGCAGCTGACTCTACGTATTTGAGTTCCGTTGTATGGGCACACGGTGTGCCCAGATAGCTGATACCCAGTGAAAATCGACAATTTAGAGGTAGATAGGTAGCAATAGACGTCTAAGTACCGAACGAAATAGATAGAAATCTAAATAATTTGAGATGAAAAAAATGACAAATTACGCAAAATGCAAATATGAAGACGCAAATGCCAGAATGCTCGAAACTTTGCAAATTGTCGCGAGTGCACATCTGCAACATTGGCAAAGCTTAGATTAGATTTTGCAATCGAAGTTCAAATTTGTTCAAATATGCATCCTAACAAAGCCGGAATATACGAACATGATGTATTGTTCCTCTCACCGATACCTCTACATCCGAAATCAATTCCAATATCAACGAGAACACAACACCTGCCTCCGTACCATCGAGTGACCATGTAGCTTCGTTGACTGTCAAGGTCGAACTCGTTAATCAAACCAAGACCACGATCGTAACCGATACGAAGATCGATACCATCAAAAAGCATCAGCCAAGTACCAAGCCAATGCGGGTGAGCGCAAAGATTACAGCGCAGTAAGGTGTTCTTTTACTATCATACCCATCAAAACTGATTCTATGATTTATATCGCACAGGAACTTGTGTGCTCTCGACTGGCAATCAAATGGCCATCAAAAGGAACCAGCAAGTGTCTTTGCTTGTTACTGGAACGGGCTGTCTAAAACCGACAAAGAGGTGCATCTTTTTTCTTATACTGATATCTATCTAATACTGTCTACTGTCATAGGTGTACAAGTGCAAAGCAGCTACTCAGGTGAGCGCTGCATGCTATATATTCTATCTCATACTACACTAACAGTCCTGTTTTACAGCTCAAATCAGCTGGAGTCAGTACTACCGGCAACGATGTGGAGTAGTGGATGGCGGGACTGGCGGGATTGGCGGGCGAGGCGCAGCAAGCAGCGATACCCTACACCCTCCCCTGATCATAGCGATACCATCCTAACCCTAGCAATACCCGTAGATATCCTCATTTGTCCGTATTAGTTGTATATCAATATGTTTTTCAATTCAAATTGAGTGATAATTTGTATGTAAATGCCTATCTAGAAATCTAAAGCTGCATTGAGAATCCTATATAAACGTTAAAAACTTGTCTCGGTCTCTATCTTTCTGCATCTCAAAAAGTCACAATTTGATGAACGACCTCAAAACGGATCGATAAAAACTTCTGCTTGGATTTTTCTCGACTTGTATCTATACATATCTACCTCTAACTTGTCGATTTTCACTGGGGCTAATAGTTCATTGGTTTCAGACGGTTTTTTATCCTTCTGGGTCACGGAGAAACTGATAACTGCTATGCTATGTATGGCATCGGTTCTCCTGTCATCCCACAAGACGTATTTGCAGCTTTGATATAATCGAAGCGCTTTGGGTCAAAAAACATCAGGCGGAGTATCCAAATATCTAACCGTATTTCTGAACTTGTCGTGGTTCTCCGAGCGTTCGAAATCCCCAGATATTGTTGAGTATTTCCCATGGGCTTCGATGTTGACATCTTGTTGTTCGATAGCGGGAAGCTCGAATGTCGTGGTCGCTGTCTCAGCTTGGGAGCCCCTGTGTAAGTCTATCCTTTATTGGCGCAGGCCAGTGTCATGGGGTGTTAAACACATGAAAGCTGTGATATATTTGTGGCATATGGCATATCCAATCACGGCAACGAGCCAAAGCTTTGGTATTACCCTCGACGGCGTTAAAGGAGAAACGGAAATGAACATCGAGGTTATCGTAAAATGACTCGTGGAGGGGGTCGTAGAATATGGGACATGATGAAGCAAAGATTATGGATGTTCAGATAAGGTGCTCGAGTGGGAGGCTTTGATGGTTACTGGATGTGTTGTTGTTGTTGTTGTTATAAGCACAAAACGACTGCTGCGCTTTGCAAATGAATGGTTTATGGACAGCGAATCACGGCTCGATTGACGCACCGAATAGACTTGATGATTGGGGGTGAGGAGATAGTTCAAAGAAAGAGCTGGTACTGACTGTTTTGAGGCAGGACGCTCAAGACGCATACGACATTGGATAAAATGAACCAATAATATCAGGGTCTGCAGGTACGCACCAAACAAGAACGAAAGACAGGCCTCATCTGTTCGCAGCACGTTCGCGGCAGATTGAAGTTGCGACGTTAAAGCTTTGATATAGCGCTTTACCTTCGGCCCGGCCGGGTGTTCGCCGAGACTGAGTCGCACATGGACAGTGCAAGTAAATGGCCTAATAGGCTAGGAAGGTGCCGTTTGATTTGTACAGTCACATACAGAGAAATATACAGTGAAAAGAGCATTTATGTTTGACAATGACTCTGGGAGTCGGGGGCCTGAAAGGCCATTCCGACGCCGGAATTCACACAGTTGCTCACACCTGTACCACTCTCTCTTGTTGCCTCACTTGCATCGATCAAGGAGGACGAGAATCTAAACTAGACATGCATGTAAAGCTCGACGACAGGCACTGCACCAGTGCACCTGTGCGCTAATTCAAACGTTTTGGATGTGCCAAATGTTCACAAGGCTGTCAGGTAGCGTTGTACACCCGCTATCCGTTAACGATACTGGAAGCGCTGAAAGGTGGTATATCTGGCACGAACACTAACTGAGTAATAGGCTACTATACCTGAAATTGCAGCTGAATGACCTTTTGGGCCTCACACTGGCTCCTGTACTACCTCTCTCACTCGCATCGATCAAGGAAGACGATAATCTAAACCTAGACATCCTGTAAAGCTCGACACACAGGCGCTACTCCATCAAAACTTCGAGCATTGCACATCGAAGGAACAACTATCTTCCGCCTAGTCCGTATTACCCTCATATTGTATTCCGAATCGTTGCATTATCAGTGCCAATTAGAACGTTTTGGATGTGCAAAGCGTTGACAAGGTTGACAGGTAGCGTTGTACATCCGTTATCCGTGGGCGATGCAGGCGCTAAAAGGTGGTATATCTAGCACGAACACTATATTGTTATGACCCCCAACATCCCCCACTTACTCACATCCCTCGAACATGACCGTAGTCTCAAATGATACCAGTTGGTGGCCGTCCATCAGTTCGCATCTTTTTTTCAGCAATTGGACAGGTTCGTCATGTCAAAATATATCAGTCTGACATTGACCTACGGTTTCGCAGTTGCCGCCGGCGTCGTGGTGATATATGATTGGGGTGAGCAAGCAACGTTCGAAAACCGCCGAAATTCTCATGATATTTCCAGTACTGACGCTGGGACAAGAGGTAGGTCGGTGCTATTGCTGGAGCAGTCAGCTTGCTGAAAATGCTGTCACAGATTGAATTAATCTGGGTGAGTGACACTCATATTGGAAGAAAAACAGTGGAATACAATGAATTCATAATAGAAGCAACGCTGGTCTCTCATGACCGTGTTATACCTAGTGGTTCGTACCTCTTGTTATACTATAGCATGGTTGGCAGGTTACGTTGATTACAAAATGTTTTAGATGCGCTACATTGGAATACCATACTATGTGTATGTTTTTGAAGCCAACAAATTAGTGCTGTACTAATAACCCATTTCTCATCACCAGTATCAACGTTCTGCGTATGTCTCATATGCACTGTATTCGATTCTTCTGACCGGCAACACACAGGAAATATGACATTGGTCTCGCTGACAGATGCAGTGAGTATTCCGCAAATATCTCATTCCGATCTAATCAGCTTCACTCATATGTAGGGGTGAGTGATATTCTGATTATTGAACTTAGCTCAATACAATGATTCAATAGGTGTGAGTCGAAATGTTTAACCCTAGTACCATGGCGATCGCTTATTGGATGTTTCAGGCAGTGGCATGAACTACGCAATAAATGGGACAAATGTGGTCGTTGCTACCATGTTGGGCGGTGAGTTACCCTGCAACACCTCGGTGATATTGACCCGACTGATATATGATGCAAGCCATTATGATTGCTCGGTTGCATGCCATGTATCAGAAATCTAGAATCATGCTTATTTTCCTTGTGATTATCTTCCTGGCTGTTAACATCGCCTGCGGGGTAATCACTGCAATAGTACTCAAGCATTCCGTAGGGGGTCAGCTTTACTTATTGACTTGACGAACATAGCTCATTGGGTGAACACCAGAGCAGCTGATACTCTCTGGCGCACATATGTGCAACTTTGCATATGGGGAAGATGTCCCGCTTCTGGTCTCAATGATTTGGATGCTCAACACTGTTTGGGAAGTCCTCGCACTGTGTCTTTCAGCCTGGATTGCTGTGAATCACTTCCGTGACCTACAACGACTCGGTCCATCGACAGGATCGACCATCGGAGACTGTTTTAGAGTGCTAATAAAATCTCACGTGCTTTATTTTGCAAGGTGAGGTTGTAATGTGAATGTGGTTATCTTTTTCTGCTCAAGTTCCGCATGTGCTAGCTTTGTTTGTGTCTCTTGCCTTGAACTTGGGTATCTCTCTCTCGTGCTCAAGGTGTCTGTTGCTAACATCTGTTTGTCGCCACTGCTCATCATTTCTATAGAAATCAAATTCTATGGGAGCTCAGATACTCAATGGTATTCTTCAAATCTTAATGGTCATCCAGATGTTTGTGCTGGGACCACGCCTCATCCTTAACGTTCGAGAATATCACGCAAAGCTCGTGACCAACTCCGACCCAGAAACTGGCATGAATTCATTTCTCTTCCAGGAGCATGTACATGTACCAACTAGTAGCACTGTGTAGGGGAATGCTTACCGAGGATATTGATATTCCGTCGAGGATCTGTCGTGGTGTTCATTAAACTTATGCAGTCCAAAGTATATTTAAGAGGAGGTTTATGTAGACAAGTGCATTTCTTATTGTATCACTACTTGAAGTTGGTAAACTACCCGTCCGCACTTGCACTATGGCAAGCTGAAATTATCCGGAACGTCTGGCAACCCACCCAGTCCTTAATACTCCATACTGAAATACACGAAACTCCGTATAAATTTGGCCAGACTCTACGCGTTTGAGGAGTTCCGTTGTCTGAGCACACAGATAATGATGAAATGTCCACTGAAAGCATGAAGTCAAGATGGCTAATAGCTCATCGATCTCAGACACGTTTGTATCTTTCTGGGCCATGGAGAACAAAAATGAATGAATTGTGCGGGCTCGTGGGTGGGACAGAGTTTTATCGCAAGGTCATTCTTTATCCGAGGCCTGCACGCCAGGTCTCCTGGTGAGACCATGTCAGTAATACTGAATTATAATTATTCGGATCCATGCGAGTAGACGATGCTGCTTTCCATACTTCGAATACTATCGTACTGCGGAACGAGCCGAAAATATAGTGAATTCTATCGATCATATTGTGCGTTATTTACATAGTGCAGATTGATAATTCTGACTCCGCGGAACCAAGCGTAATGTCCGCGCTCTTGATACTAACTATTGCCGATTGCCAACAAGACTACAAACTCAACCGGAAAGAAACGATAGAAAGGGAAAGTGTACTTTGAAACTTCGCCTGACCGAAAGACCATCGCGATTTGCCCAACACCACATACATTCTTGACCCAGCCAGCCGTTTGAGACCCTTTAATCACTTCTTGCCAAGGTCGATAACTCGGCCATCCGGGGTTGACAAAGTCGCTTTTCCGGCACCGTCGTTGTGGTATTTGGTCCCATTAGGGTTATCGTAGTAATACGAGCCATCTCTAAAAGAAAACAGGTCAGGAGCAGATTGTTCAGCGCAGCAAGACGGACGAACTTGTTAGAGTAATGGAAGCCATTACCACGGTCCCCATGATCGCGCGTGCACCAGTGATTACCCTAAGGACGGGGATGTCGCGTCCGTTACCTACGCAGAACACTGGGCGCTTACCTGACTGTTGGTGCCATGCCCGGTAATGACGTGGTCGCCTTGCGTCATAGTGTGAGCTCAGTGTATGATTTGAGGTGACTTTGTTGAGATCAGTGATGGTCTTACGAATGAAGATAGATACGGACTAGGAATGAGAAAGGACTTCAGTCTTGGATAAAAAGACTGAGGGAAGTAATTCGAGGGGAGAGGAATTAATACGCTGATTGAAATGGAGAATCAAAGGTGGGATGAGGACCGGTCCTTTACCCACCACATTTTGAAATGCATCCCACTTCATAATAATTCTTTTTTTCGAAAATCGTAGTAAACAGTGATATTCCAATGTACATTTAAATACTATGATAAATTTTTGAGAGCTATCGATGACGACTTTAGTGTGTTGTAGCAAGATCATTGAAAGCAGCGTTATCTTTGACTTCACCAGTCCTTTACCGTCAAGATAACACCTTTGAAAACTACCATTGTTCAATCTATGTACTTTGTAGAAGGAACAAAGGAGGTATTCACAAATCTGTTACAGGTGAAAATGATGTTCAGAGTATATACTTTGTATTCTACCAACCACTTTTTCTCAAAAAAAATCATTGATGTACTATGGCTCTCAACAAAATTCACTCAGGATGGAAAAATCAACTGATTTCTGTCATGCACGACATCGTAGACATCAATTCTTCATTGTATACTATATGAAGGTCCGTTGAGCCCTCATCTTTAATATCTTTTTATATGTTGATATGAAAAAATGAAGAAATAATAAATTTTGCCTGAGGTGGGTAAAGGACCGGTCCTATACTGTATGTAACGAGGAGTGATTGCGTATGTAAAAGAAAAGGATCTCGGAGTATGTACAAGAGTGACGTCGGCAGTCATATCTTAATAGATGGCACTCATGGAGGGAAGTGCTTTGGCCAGGGTGCTTGGACTACGTTTCGTTGTAGGCTTGGGTGTTATTGAGTCATATACTACACCGATATTTGCTGGTATAGCCTGCGTCTTATCTGCAATTGCAATTGTAAATTAGTAAATCGCATTTTCCCAAAAAGGTTCTCTTACTAGTACAAAATTGGTCTGGCCGAGATCTGATCATTTGAGCAGAGAATGGTATTATTTCCGCCGGTTCCCACCGCTCAACCAAGAAGCGGACCATGCCATGATACCGGTGATGTATTGATGGATAATCTGATAGTCGAAAGATTACCATGCAAGGTGTGATGAAGATTAGACTGGGGTAGAACGTAGTTTCCATGCGCGCCTGAGAGGTCATATGATCGCCATACAGTAGGGGAATGGGACTGAAAGGAACTTCATTAGTTACTAAATGATAGCACCTGAACTCAAGAACCCAGTGAAGCCCGGTGCGCTCCAGCTCTGAGAACGACACCAGAATTGTCAACAAATAATAATTCAGGTAGGCCCATCAATGTATCAAGACCCGATCAAATACTCATACATTCACTGTTACTGACATTTGCCAAAGTAAGGACATCGATCAAAGTAGCAAGAGCAAAAAAGAAAGATGCATGCGATGAATTTCAGACTTGCTCCAGGACCTGATACACCATTATCAGAAGCTAATTCTTACTGTGTAAGAGAGGCTAATCACCTATAATTACTTCGAGGAACCGTTGGACTTATGAGTGTACCCGCTGGGAGTAGTGTACTGCGAGTACCCAGTACCACTGTTATAGTAATTGGATCCGTTGGGGTTGCTGTAGTAATAACTTCCGTCGCTGTCACATAATCAGCACCATCGGTGAGTAATCATTCATGAACATTGAAAACGCACTTGTTAGAATAGTGGTATCCAGTGCCACTGCTACCATAGTCACGCGAGCAGTAGTGATTCCCCTATAAAAGCGCGATCTCGTTAATCACCATTCCTGACTCGCGAGACAGGCACTTACCTGATCGTTGGTACCATGGCTAGTGTACGTGTAGTCTTTTCCGTTGCTAGACATCTTGAACGTATGAGAAGAGTATTGATAATGGGAGATGCAAGGTGGATGGTACACTGGTAAGACACGAGCTTTTATCTGGGTAGTGCTATTTGTTGAACTTTGTCCTTTGTTTGTCTGTGCGGTTCGACGATAAGTATATTATTTATGTAAGTCCCCAGTAAGTCCCTGTATGTTGGTGACAATGTTTTATCCAGAAGGACCACGTCACACAATAAATGAAGTTCAACGTTAGAATACCGTGAGTTTAGGTCCAAGCGATGAGTGGGGCCACAGGTTGTGCATTATACGTGTCATAGAAAAGTGGAAGGGCAATTGGTGCTACTTTGAATGTGGGTGGGTCGAGAAGCTTATAATTATTATACTTTTAAAGTTTGTGCCAGTCTCCGAGGCGGCGTAAGTAATATGCCTTTTCGGGTGTTATGTATGCCTGACCCGTTCAGCATGCTACATCTGTTGAGCAGCAACCATGGACTTTGCAAACCTTTTTTCAACACTCTCGTTGACCGGTGAGGATATTCCTCCTCGCTCTACGACGCGCCCCGCAGGCAAACCAAAATTCGTGAAGTTTCTTCCTGGAGACAATGGCGAAGGCATGCCAGAGACTTTTTTTGAGGGTAAGTGGTTCGACTCTCTAGAGGACGAGTCCTGAATACCTTAATTCCAAGATCCTCGCACATTTAAGCCGAAACCTGGGCCGCATGGGCAGATTCAGACTTGGGGTATATTTCCGGTATGCACATCACCTACCAATCCCGAATCAGTTACGTCAACATGCACAGTACCACAAGGATAATATTTGGGACTGTAGGCAACTACTCTGAGTTTGATAGATATTATACCCTGATTCTTTAAACTAGTCGATGGAATACAAATGATGTATAGAACGGTAAGCTTGTAGGGATGGTTCGATTGTCTTGTTTATTTGCCTTCAGATGGCGCACCAATTCTCATACGACAACCGCGGTGGAGAACCCTGGCCTGAAAAGCAATTCATGGATGTTCTAAAGCATCGCAAGGTATGTACACTTGTGAGTGACTCCGATCTCTTTCTGACTTGTCATTGTCCTCGCAGCGCGAGCAGCTCAGCAAACTTGATCTCGCAGACCTTGACAAGAAGGACATTGTGATCAAGATACACTTGAAGTATGTTTCCTGTATTAATTACACTCCACCCGCTGATGTGCTCTTCGCAGGTTATTGCAGGATGCCAATGGCGACCCTCGCATATGGCGCAGGGTGCGCCTCTCAGCTGGAATGAAGATAGGCGTGTTCCAGGACAAGGTCCTTTCACCCGTTCTGAATTGGTACTTATTTGCTTTTCAGACTCCATATGTATACTGACGCCATCGTTTTGCGTAGGGTACGAAACCTCCACTGCTACACGTTCACAGATTTCAGAGACGGCGCTGTATTTGGTCCCGAGGTAAATTGAGCCCTTTTAATACCATAGACCATCCTTAACTACATATATAGGACGCCAACGCAACAGACGTAATGCATATAAACCAGGCAAGTCAACTAAGGAGATATGTTTAGAGCTTTTGACATCTTGACTCCAGGTTGGATATGATTACCTTCCGGATGACAAGTAAGAGCATAACTTCACCCCGTCACGTGATTCCGATGGCAATCAGGTATATGCTTGCCCATCTGTTTTCGAAAGTGGGTGATACATTTGGGCACTTGTATGACTACGGGGACAAGTGGTACCACGAGATTGAGGTATGCTTAAGTATCTTACTCTATACTGGACTGATTTTACGTCGCTCAGATCGAGAAAATCTTCCCCCTCGAAGAGTCATATGGACGTGTCCAGATACTCGATGGCAAGGGCATGTGCCCCGGTGGTAAGCTACGCTTTTAATGTATACAATGATCCACTTATAAAACTGTCGTTCAGAAAATATGAGAGGGTCATACCGATACCAAGACTTTCTTAAGGCCTATGACACTGATTCATACACCGAGCAGTAGGTTTTCTCTTCGATTCACTTTTGTGCTAAACATCTCTCGAGGGTCAAGAAAAGACGCGAAATTCTTGATTGCCTGAATTACAAAGGCTTCGGAAAACCTCCTTCCCTGTTCGACATTGACGCCTTTGATATCGACCGGGCTAACGAACGACTCATCGCAGCGCTTAGTTCGCCCAATTCAGTCAGGGCAGGCATGAAGGCATTCACCATGCCTATAAATCATAGTGCACAAGACTCCAGGATAGGTAAACTCAAGAAAGGCCAGAGCATTCAGCGCGAATGGGACTACGAGAGTCACGGATATTGGCAAGAGACAACGTCCAGCACGAAGGATAAAAGGAGCCAGTCGGCTTGCGCTGCTTGCGGAAAACCTGGTGGCCAGGATCTCAAGACGTGCAGTGGTTGCAGGGCCATTTTGTAAGTATTTCAGAACAAAGCGAGACGATATGATGCTGAACAGGATGACGTCTAGGTATTGTTCTGCCGAGCATCAGAAGGTATGATTGAGGCATTTTGTAAGTCTTGTTGCTGACGATCATGCAATCAAGATACACTGGAAAGATGTACACAAGAAGCAATGCTCTCGCAAGTTCCTCAAAAAATGATACCATCCCATATTATTTCCAATGCCGGTATATATATCACCTTGCACGAAACAAAGTATAATGTATATTTGCTATATCTTCAAGTTATTTCTACACCATGCAAGCAAAATAACCGTGCCCCAGCTCTGAGTCGGTGGCCATTGCGTACATCACGTTCCGTCCTGCAGCTGTTTAAGTATTTACTGTATCTCTTAACGTCCTTCTTGAAGCTGCATCGGACCTGCTACTCGTGGATAAACTATCCATTGAATTCTAACAAGTGACTCATTTCACAAATCAAACATCTCCCCACTTAAGTACTCGCGTATAGTGACTACCCTCTTGAATGGTTATGTAAATACTGTCAACCCAGTCGTGAAATCTGTACGATATGTTTCATAATTTCTCGAGATATTAGCAATCAGGGTCAGGTTAAGCTACTGGATCGCCGACGTCACTCCGAATCAGCAGATCCACATCTCGTTTAATCACATCTAGTCATGTACGTATATTATGATACCCTAGATCTGATGTGTGACCGCTACAGCACACAATTTAAAGGAAAAGCTCAAGTTTCTCGTTGCAATCGCCATCTGTGCTCAGTCATAGTCATAGTCACAAGACACCCACCACCGTGGTGCACACTGGAGCAACTCTGTCATAGTGTCCATTTGTCTCTGAGTGGGACGCTCTTTAAAGGAGTCATCTCGTTCAGAGCACACAGTGAACACCGCAACGGTGTCAATTTGAACAGCCCTAATTTCGTCATCGCCGGAATTGAAGTATTTGGCCATAAACGCTTCGAACCACAGAGGAGGTACCGAGCCATCCTTGGGATTGAAACAACGTTTGAAATCGAACGACCAGAAGTCCGCCCGACTTGAAATGACCTCGCGTGCTCGCACCATGGCGTGGTTCTTGTAGCATATGTGATCGCGTTCAGGCAACATTTCTGGGCATTCTTTCTCCGCGTAACGGATCAGCCAGTCATCGGGGACTGCGTATCCATAGAACTGGACATAAGGACGACCTATGATCGGATTGATGTGTAGCTGCTTTGGTGGACGGACAAGCTCGAATGGCTGAGATGGTGCTGGTTGGCCGACGAGTTGTCCCGCGGAAGTCACAGTTTCTTGGGCTCTCGTGGCCTTCAAGTCGTTAGGTGGCCCGCCAGAGTGAGGGTCACGATGATGAGAGAAGATATTCGTCGTTGCGGCTTTGAACAACTTGGAAAGAGAGGGCATTTTTGTTATGGAGAGGCTATGACAAGTCTCTCTCCCTTATATAAGGTGCAGAATAAAGGGGACTGAAGTGGCGTGTGGTATTTGTGGTTGTACAATGAAACAGCAATTTTTGGACAAAAGGCCACAACTCTTATCCAACTAGTAGGGATGCAATTTGTTAGAAAAATACGACGATCACTGGTGGACTCTCACCGAAACCCACAATTGTTCCGTAGTGGTTGTCTGTGACAATAGACAATGCACGAACCGTCAGATCTACACTGGACCATGCCTTTGCAGACACGCACTATCTTGACGGTGAAATCTCTTGCTCTGGTGTGTGTATGTTGCATAGTAACCCGCTTTATGACAGTTACCACAGTAGATTCGCAACAGCGGCAAAATGAAATGAACTGTAGCACTTCAATGAACATAGTGTGATAGACTCTGCATGCTCAAACACTCACTCCAATACAACTGCCTATTTCAGCCGAGGTGTAATGCCTCCTGAAATTAATCTGGTTTTGTTAACGTGTATGCATTGTAGTACTTCTGGTTAAAAAGTATGAGATGATTTATACGAGTCAAGCGAGTCAAGAAACGTTATGCATTGCGATGCAGACGGTATGAGCACATGGCGATAGAGAAACATGGTAAAACAAACAACAGGAGGTCTGACCGTGTCAACAAATTACCATGGCAAATAGGAGAATAAGGATGAATGGGATAATGGAAACAACTCAAAAGATAGAGAGGGATGGATGAAATAAACAGGTGCATCCAGCGGATGTCTGACTTGATTCACAAAAGTGATAAGGAGTTTATGATGCTTCTCCAGAGCGCTAATGAACAACAGAAAAAGAAATCATTATGGACGCAAAGCTAACAGAAGGTCATGATCCAACCGTAAATGAGGAATTGGGGGCCGTAAAAATAGATAGCAATGATAATTTCCCAACTTCGAGCTTTGATGCCCGATACCGATGAGTCCATGCCTTGCGGATAATATCAAAAACCAACAAGTGGAGTAGATTGCAGCGCCGTCGTCCAGCCGGGTCGAGTGGTAGATACAAGGGAGTCTGTTCTTCATGTTGGTACAACAGGGATTCCGCATTATTGATGAAGAATGAATGTGTCATGGAAAGTGTGTTAGACGTGAAGGAGCCAATCGATGAGGACAACAAAAATAAATCAAGTGCTTGCGAGATCGATACTAGCACCGAGGACGCCGACTCTATCATGATGGATATCAGTGAAGCCGCTGACGGTGTTATGATTGCCTTGGTAGTGGTGCCGCTGCTGCTCTTCATCAAAAAGCTTTCTGCCAACGTCCGCACGCAGGTTAGCACTCAGACCAGATTTGAGAGATACTGCTGCACGCGGCCGGTCGTAACGGCAGGGGAAGGAGAAACATTGATAAAGTCATTGAGATTGAATGGGACATTGCCCGGAGTGGGTGGGGCGTGAAGGCTGTTTGATGGCGAACCAGAATAATCATTTGAAGTATCACTACGCCTAGAAGGTGAAGGTGGAGATGGTAACAGTGATGGGGATTCAGCACCCAAAGTTGGGGTAGGTGGAATAACCGTCGGCTCTAAAGATGGTGCAGGCGCGAGAGATCCAGAAGGAGCAGCATCCAATCGCAATGGCTGGTTGAAAGGATGCGTGCTATCTTGGCTGGATGATAAAGTCTCTGACGTAAAGCTGTGCTCTGATCTCAGCGAGCTTCTAGTGTCCTGGCCTGCGAAAAGGATCTTTCCTTTAGCAAGGAGGGATGCAGAACCGCTCCCAAGGGCTCTGTAGGCTGCAAGATCTTGGGTATCCCTGTCCCGGGTGGTTGTAGGGCGTGCGGGAGAGGGTGATGTATGTAGATAAAGCATGAGTTTAGCTGCCTCCTCGTCATCTGCACGAGGAGTCGAATAGATGTTGTCACCCGAGTTACGGGGTGGAGTAGCTGCCCGAGGCATAGTAAATGATGACTCGGCTGATGGCAGCAGCGAAGTCGCTGCTGTCGATGTACGAGCAGAGCTTTGTGCATATTGCGACAAAGACTGGAATGAACTCGTATCAGATGCAGTAGAGAGCGTGGACCGCGGAGATGACACGCTAGCTACGGAAGGACGCGACTGGAGAAGCGATGTCAGAGTAGCCACAGCCTGCCGCTCTACATCCGCCGAGTCCACCGCGGATGCCTTTTGCTTCCCTTTGTCCGCCCGTTTAGGTTTAGACCGGGTCATATCCTCCTTGCGGCTACGGGACTGCGCGCGGGTGCTCTCTGCTATGCTGCGTAGGGCAGACGCACGATCCGATCCTCGGGACCGAGATCCGGCAGTCGAACGAGCGGCTGCCTGAACAGGAGGGTCTGTTGAATTGCGAACTGTTCGAGCTTGTTTCAACGGAGGAGGTCCGAGGAGAGTGGTGAACAGGCTCTGAGTCGCGTTGGGACTGGAACCTGTCACGGTCGTGGGATAGTGGGAACGAGAAACGGCTAGGGCAGAAGCCGCAGATACGGCGGGAGGAGCCATAGCTCCACGCCTTGCAACCGTGCCCTGTGTGGCGGGGTTGTTGTAATAGTTATTGCCGGTGGTAGCCTTGCGCTTAGTGCCGATCAGGCGCGGCGGGGCAGCAGCCAGGGCACGGGTTTTCGCCTCGAGGTCAGTCAGTTTGACATGAGAAATATTATGGGTAGCCTTGTATGATGCATACGACAAGCGGGCGCGAAGATTGCGCGTCACCTAGGAGAGAAAGACAGGAGTATGTTAGTATTCTCGTATTATATCACGACCGTGCCCTGCACACAGCAATCTCAGCGGGGGATCCGGTATACGAGCACCACAAAGCAATAATATTCTGTATGCCCTTCCATATCGTTGGCGCGAATGACCGCCCGACAACGCGTCCCGCGAAGTGCTCAGTCTGAAATGAAATAACTCACCATCGAAAGTTCCGTGCTCGCCATGACTTTCTGGATAGCCTTCAGCCTATCCTCCTTCTCTATTGGATCCACATCCATCGATGTAGAAGGGCTGTAGGGCTGTAGGTAGGTCGTTGGCGGGGATGCTGAGGTCACCGAAGACGACGGAGTCGCCATAAGGAGCGCGTCGCTGGGAGTTTCTAGTGATTATATACAGAATAAAGCACAATATATCACAGTGGGAGCGTTTAGCCGTAAGCCGTAAGACCTTGGGGCCGTTACAAATGACCAAGAGAGGAAGCTGGTCGCTGTGTGGGACGTCGAGGAGCGCGTTAAGGAATGGAGCACGCGCGACGACGCGCTAGTCTTATTCATCCGAATTCCCACGGGTCGTTTGCCGGTTTGTGCCTATTTTTACACGTAAATAGCCAATAATGGTTCAGAATTCACAGAAATATTCTTTACGTTCAACGAGAAAGTCATCCCGACAACGTTTTTATCTACATTTTCCTTCACGCTGATCGAGAGCGTGTAGTACGTCCTGGATAGAAACCATATGACTGAAGTGAGCTATGTTTAATCGGTGGGGATCGGCCCCTCGCACGACATGGGATTGAGATAACAGGACTGACGGCAAGATAACCGGAGTTCACGTGGGTCTAAAAGACGTCTCGCGAGAATGGCTGACAGTTATGAGTCGATCAGGTGAGTGGCATATGATCCATGAACGCCTATTTTAGTTCATATCTTCCACCCAGAACGCTCCTACCTTGGACGACGCTCCTCTACTCCTTGTTTGGGCTGACTTCTGAGTCGTACGCGACAGTACCAGTTATTTCTTCCCAATACCATCTTGGAAGGAATCCCACGCGATCTTCCCCTCCTTCGACGTCCCTGACATCCACATCGTCTAGCAAAACAGCAAAAACCCCTGTCTTTGGCGCGAATTTGATACGCCAGACATTACCCCCTGAGCCTCCTTTAATGGTGTTCCTGAGAAAAGATAGAAATCGGTCTCCCCATGCTAGACAGATATTGGGATCCCAGGCACCAGGCTTTCCTCGAACCAGGCGAGGTATTTGTACAGTCTGGAAGGCTTGCGTAGTCGTCAAGTATCCCGATGGTTTTCTAAACCCAACAAAGACCTCCTATAATGCACTGTATTTATGAGAGGGTCCTGTTTTAGTGTCGTTATACATACCGGAACTCCCAGCAGAAATGACTGGAAATAAAATTTTAAAAGCTTTCTGTCACATAGTTTCAGGAAGCGCAGGTGTCTGAAACGCAGATGACAATTACTTTTCGAACTTGGCTTCGTCTTGTGGTCCACGTATTGATAGTGAAGTTTTGAGTTCCACGAAGTTGTCAGTATTTCCCGCATATTTTCCTACAGCAGATAACGTCTCCGAATCTATTGACGTAGATTAACACATACCTCGAACGCAGTCTACTTCTCCACCGATGATGATGCGTGTATCACCCAACTTGGTCTTCACAACACTGCACCACTGAACATTGGTATCAACATCGCCGCCCCAACCAACAGCGCCCGATGTACCAGAGGAATGATGTTCATGTTCATCGGGAGCTGACGATGTGCAATACGATTCAAATGAATACCCATAGTAAGACTGAAGTCGATGCCGAGGTTCCATATCGTTCCTTCATCAAGGTAAGCAATACACACATGTAAGACGGAAAAAAGCTTCACTTTTCCTTTATTTTCGCATCCGATAGATGCTCCTCAAAGTACATAGTACCATCGACACACATCACGTTGAGCTCCCAAACATCTCGCTCTTCGTAAGGTGCCGTCAATATTCTTACCAAAAGTATCCCCCAGGTAAAGAAACATCATGCAGTGAATGGGATGACGTCTCACTTGGTCATAACCCTCTCCAGCTTATCACCCCAATCTCGGATTTTGCCCATTGAGACTTTTCTTGAACCGTGACCACGCGCTCAGTAAACTATCGATGCGTCCACGTTCGTCTGGGCGCCGTGTCCAATTGTTATAACCATAATTCAGATCTGCACACGCGGTGGATTGACGAAATAGCGCAATGCAGAGTCATCAAATTGTAGGATGTGAGAAGGTGAATACGAGAATGTGAGAAGTTGACTGGGGCGCTGAAGCGCGGGTGGATGTGAAACTGGGTGTGAAAGGTTTGGGAAGTCAAGAGTATGATCGCTTTCTATTCCGGTGACCTTTCCAGTTGGTGAGGGATCCTCTTCTGCCGGTTGATTAATACCCATTAGATTTGCTATTACTTGCTGGCAGTGGTGGGTGGTGAAGGGGTTTGTTTATTTCAGAAGCTTTTGCCAAACAACAGGCAACATGTGACAAGTTTGAATCAACTCGTGCCCAAGTATAAAATTCAATTGGCAACGACAACAAGGCTAGTGTGAGGTGCATTTTGCCCTCAACCATCACGCGAGCTAGGCTTGTGAAATGCTTCAGAAGCTTCATCTCCGTTTTGTGCCGTGAAAGTAATATCGAGCCAACGTGCTGAACAGCCCTTTTCAATTAATTTCAGAGTAGCTCTGAGTCCGAGTCGGACGCCTCGTTGAAGTTCGCATGTATCTGCCGCAAGCTTCAATATTTGCCTCTAGAACGTCAGACGGTTGTTGGACATCCCATAGTCAAGCACAAGCCCAAATGCTGATTCACACACCTACAATTAATGGTTCACGCGGAGGCGTGAACCTGGTGAGAACCGTGAGAAGTGTAGACTGGCAGACCTTTTTTAGTAATTGCTTACTCTTCCGTTACATGAAGCTCAATGATTAGCTCCAAGTCTCATCTGGCAACTGACAAACAGGTATGCAGAGCTCTCGCTCCAGCTCTTGAAGTAAAATTCAACCAGCTTGTACAGGTAAGTATGATTCACAACCTGTGAGCCAGGTTGGTCACTATTATGAAAGATGCCGTCATCTTTCTCCTTAAGTGAGCATTGAGACGTGTCATTCAGTGTTTACCCGAGGCTCGCCAAGTCCAACTTGGGCTGTTCAGTCTTGTTGTCGCATCATCACTTGTCCAGCAGAAATGGGGCCCCGGTACGTCCTACTACCAGAAATTACCATCCGTGATCCGGTATGTGTCTTGGATCTATCATTTTCGGCGATCTGGCAAGACGGGCGAACACGTAACGTGGTGTCGACGAAACATGCCGCATCAGTCACCAAAGCACCGCTCCGTCCTGACTACTTCAAACACGAATTGACTGCGTGTCCGGGTTCAGGTGCCGTGATGTCATTAGCATGAAATTACGCTCTCATAAGTACCAAGTTTACCTCCTCTATCCCCTCGTTTTTTTCCCTCTGTACACTAGAAGCACTAACGATTTCCGTCATGATTTTCTGTCAGTACTCACTGTCCAGTTCTTTGCCCACCGCTAACAACCTGCCTGATATAGTCACGAAGAAGCCTAAACCATCAGCGCTTCCTGCTGGATGGCCATCACCATTTCATAACAAGTGTAGCCAACGAGACTGCCACTACGCTAATACCCCGCAAACCATCAAAGGTGTCTACCAATGTCGCGGCATCCCCGGAGGTTTCTACTGCGAGGGTACATACAAGATCGCATCCACCCGAGCACGTGAGACGGAGCGCTATCTACAAGAAATGGCCATGGCTCGTAGATCAGCTGAAGAGGAACAGAGAATGCGCAAGTTATCACAGATGAAGCGGCCTGAGAGACCGCCCGAGCTTGGATCACGACGGGGAGGGGTGAACCTGTCCAACATGAGAATACCGGATGGGCGGGACCGCAGACTTGATTTGGGCCAAGCTCCTCGCATCACGAGAGGTGCGGAAAATCGGAGACCGCCGCTGCAAATGAGTGCAACATGTTCAGGTCGCACTTCACAATCCGAAATAGAGTCGGAATACAGGACTGACCAAATTATGATGAATCTCTATCCCGAACGAGAGATCCGACCAAGATGGTAAGTAATACACTAGCCTATGGAAAGTGATGCTCATCAACTCATAGGATATAATGAAGCATACATGCATACTACACGATTCTTGTATTTTATGTATTTTTTTGCCCTTTCAGAGGCAGATTGATGATGATATAATTCCTGACACGATATTACTTACATATGTCCTACAAAACAGGACACCACACGTATTTCTATTTTACAATTACTTCGTGTCACTTATTGTTTCATAGATCACAAGATAGATTAAACGCCTAATGCATGCTGGACCTGCGCTGCTACCTTCTGCAACCTAGGGGTGATCTAAATCAGGAAGAAGAGACTAGTAAAGAAGGGCGGTACACGTTCAGCTTAAACGACCATGATGGCACTGGCTTGTGCTGATCAAGGGATGACATCAATTTCGCATTCGAACTTGTCTAAGCTTCCGAGTCTTCACGTCGAAAACAGCGAGAACGGACACGCATCACGTATAGCTTAGCGAGACACTCGTTGTAACACACCTAAATCTTGTTTAGCGTCTTCGTTGTAGTATTTTAGCTGAAGTACCCTCTTTCGGATACACATTTAAGTTGTTACTGTCCGAGATTTATCCGAATGTGTTCCGTCCTCCTTTAGTAAACGTTCAGGCATGAACACAAAGGTTCAAGCCTGAGGCCTCGGGCCTCAAGGTATAGTATGTACACAGTACATCCTTTCATCGTGTGTCGTCGCCCTGTCGAAGTCCATCAGATTATCAAAGGAGGAATCTATTTTATGTTATCAAAGACAATAGACTCGAGTCTGATTTTGTTGATTCCCGAACCATCTAACGACGTTGTCCACTGCCATCTTACGGATTACACCGATGACACGGTTGGACCCCGCGGCCCGAGCAACTCATCATTTGAATCATCAATGGTATCATATGTATACTCCTTTTGGTACTATTTGCGCTATTTCCTCGCCTATAATACGCACAAGGGATGGCTCATCTGATCCTGTATCCATGATAAGTGCTGATAAGTAATGCCTGACATGCTGAAGCCAGCCGCACCAGTAGTGTTGTTGGCAGAATGCTGCCAGTGGAAATTGCCAAGCGGCAATTGCCGGCAGTAGGTCGAAATATGATGACATAATATGTATTTAGTAAAAATTTGACATACATGTTTGAATGTGCAAGTTGGTGAGATGAGTAGGTTGCAAAGTTGCTTGTTGAAGACCTGAAAATATGATAAGTGTACTGTAGGAGATATTTTGCAGGCTGAGTAGGAAGTCATGTTGGTGACAAAACTAAGTAAAAGCAGTGTATACTGCACTCAGCCACTATCCAAAGGAAGGATGAGAGAACAACTTTCTTCACCAAGTAAAAGCAGTGTATACTGCACTACTACATAGTTAGATATAAAGTAAAACATTAATGACAGTAAGTGCATACCTCAGCTGCTATCCAAAGGAAGGATGAGAGAATGACTGAGGGAAAAATACACAACAAGGGTCCATTATATGATAGGAATGAGCTCACTAAAGTACCATGAGGCTCACTTGAGAAATCCCTGACATCTCCACTATTACGTGTACACCCAAGTGCTTGCAAGGTGCACTCAAGCACATGCATGCCAAAAAGTGTGCAGTGATGTGAAAATACGCTTAAGCACATTGAAAATGTGATAGAGCATGCACATGCACAATGAAGGTCAGAGTGCACATAGAAAAGTGAACTCATCTGGTTTTATCACTCCCACTTGAGCGAAGTTGCAGACCCATGGCCTTGGTAAACTTCCAATGCTTCTCGTGGATTAATGGTTTTGTGAGAATGTCCACTACCACATCAGGAAATTCACACATTCCTTGACGTGCCCTTATGCGGACTTATTTACACTTAACTGCCTTGGTGAAATTGAATCTACTTGTCCAAATTTCAATGTGAATGAATTCAGAAAAAAAAAGTGAGATATATTAATATACATGTTTTATTGTATTTCGCACTCAAAAAATATAAGATATGCCAGGTGAATGATGTGAGAGAGAGCAAACAAGTTTTGAGATAAGTGAGTTAAGCTGATTAAGCATGTTAAGGAATGTGTGAATTTCCTGATGCATGTCGTCTGTTGAGATGTAACATATGACTGCTTCTCCTTTTGCCACTAGATCGTCATGAATGAAATGATACTTGTGCTAGATATGCTTTGTGCATGCGCAGAACTGCGCATCTTTGGTAAGGATGATGGCTGCCTGATTGTCACAGTGGAGTGTGGTAGGTGTGCCTTGCTTTTGGCCAATCTCAGCAAAGAATGTGCAAAGCCAGGTAAGAGGCTGTCCTGCATTGCTAAGCCCAATGTATTCAGATTCAGTGATGGATAGTGCTACCATGCTTTGCTGTTTGCTTGGTGATGAATGTGTAACTTGATGTGGAGCGCAAGGTATCTAACTCGCCAGACCAGTCTGCATCTGAATAGCCATGGAAGTCCATGTCTATTGATACATCAGTTCCATCATAGGATAGCTCCATATCATGCATGGCTTTGAGATAGTAAAGTATGCACTTTGCAGCTTCCCAATGTGAGGATTTAGGTGCAGCGCTAAAGCAGCTAAGTACTCCCACTGCATATGTGATGTCTGGACATGTGCCAAGCATAGTATACATGAGTGAGCCAATGACAGATAGGTATGACACTTTGTGCCCTTTGATGGTGATCTCATGGTGTGTGGAGTTGTCTCCCTCTTAGTCTATGGTGAGTTTGAGTCCATGCACCATTGGGGTCCAGATAGGTTTGCACTCTGCCATGCCAGTGCACTGCAGGACAGTGTCTATGTATTGGCGCTGCCTGAGCATGATCTTGCGTGTTTTGCGATCACATTGAATTTCAATGCCAAGGATGAACTTTGCTTCTCCCAGATCATGCATCTTGAATTGTGCTGAGAGCTTGTGCTTTACTGAATTCATGAAGGTGTGCATATATGCGGTGAGCAGCAGGTCATCGACATAGACAACTAGGAAACAGACTTGCCCTTTTTCATGGAAAATGTACAGGCATGTTTCTGTGTCCAAGAACATGAAGCCTATCTTGCCAAGTTTGCAATCAAGTGTCTTGTTCCAGGTGCACCCTGATTGCTTCAGACCATATAGCAAGCACTTCAGTCTCCAGCAGTACCCTGGTTGAATTGGGACACCTTCAGGTGGGAGTAGATAGAGTTCCTCTTCCAATTCACCATTCAAGTATGCTGTGGAGACATTCATCTGATCAAGTTTAAGGTTGTGTTTCACAGCCAATGACAGGATTATGCAGATAGATTCCAGGTTTGCGATGGGGGTGAAAACTTCCTGGTAATCCATGCCTTCACACTGTGTGAAACCATGCGCAACTATGCAGAGTTTATAGTGATCAACATTACTGTTTTGATCAAGCTTGATGTGAAAAATGAGCTTGGAGGTGATGGGCTTGATACCTTCAGGAATTGGAACTGTTTCATAAACCTGATTTGAGTTTAGGCTTAATAATTCTTCTTCCAAAGCGGAGTGCAATAGGTGTCCATCTGCATGAGCAAAGGCTTCTGGCAGTGACTGTGGGAGGTCATGTTTAGCAGGACCTGTTGCACCTATACCTGCGAAGTGTATGTAGTCGTCATCTTCATCTTCAGCAGATGGTAGATGAGATTGAGTACACTCAGGGCATGGTTCTGGGTCTGCTGTGGGCTGCCCCTTGAGCCATTGCTACTCTTCATCAAGCATGTGCTGGTAATCCTGGTTCTTGTCAGCTGGGCGATGGTCACATGTACTGCACCTGACCCCTCCAATCATTTGTGCAGGTGTGTGCATACACACTGGGGAGTGCAAGCACATTTGGGATGACTCTTGCAACAGAGGCATAGGTGGATTGTTATGAATTAATAGGTTCTCCAGTTGCTCAGTCAGTTCTTCTAGTTTGTCTGGGTGTGTGTTTGGCAAGTGTGGCAGTGCATCATGTTCCAGTGGGGTTTCCACACTGTCTGAGAGATCTGTGTCCTCCTCTTCATCAGATACAGATGTGTTGGGGCAATGGTGCTGAAGTGGTAACAGACCCTCCCACTGTTGCCCAGTAGAGTGTGTGTGCTAAGGGGTTAGATCAGCATCAGGAACCTGGTTGGTTTCATTGAAAGTGATGTGTCTACTGGAGAACACTGTGTGCTGCACTAGGTCCATGAGTTTGTATGCCTTTTGACTGTGCATGTAGCCAATCATGATTGCTTTGCATCCTTTAGAGTGAAACTTTCCTGCACACTTGCTTTTGGGTAATGTTACAGTCGTACATGCCCCTATTCATTCTCTCTTTGTCTCCTTTACGTGTATATTACATAACTTGACTTTGACTCATATGCTCAACGCATCTGTACTATAGTTGCCTTCCTTCTTTGGATACGCACTTACATCCTTACGTTTCTCTTGGTCCGTGCGCACATATTGGCCTATTTAAGCATGTTGTATTACACTTATATACTTTACTTTAATCTTACTGGGTTTTACCTGGAACATCCTTTGCTTAGGTCTCCAACCTAAGTCGTCTGAATCGTCTCTAGGTCTAAGCACTCCTTAGCCTTAGTCTCTATTCTGTTGATCGTTGTAGAGTCACGACTCTCCGACCGAACCCTTGATCCTACTCAGAATACTTCCTTGTAGTAATCTTCGTTCTCTTTTGAATGTAGTCGAACTTCCCAGCAGACTGTCTGTGTCTTATCACTGTCGCTGGAGATGCCACCCCAGTTCATAACAGGTATGAGCGTATATGTGGGGCATCCAAATGGGCAGAAGAAAGAGGGATCTGCATTCCAGTTGAAGAGCTTTTCATATGGTGTCTTCCCTTTAAGGCCTGTGGTTGGGCTGTGACCTGTGACATAGGCAGCAGTTGACATTGTGTCCACCCAGAAAGACTTCGGCAATTTGGAACCTTCCAGCATGGCTGTAGCAAGCATTGAGAGCATTTGGTTCATGCACTCTGTGATGCCATTTTGCTCTGGGGTGTCAGCTGCGGTGGTTTCAAAAATGGTTCCATCAGTGTGGAGCACATTGCGCATGTTGTTACCAGTATATTCCCCTCCACCATCACTGCACATAAATTCAGTGTGAAGTGTGGCGAAGTGCTCTTCACTGATTTCAGAGTGGAAGAATGCTTGAACATCTTTCTTCCATTGCATGTACTGATCGAGTACATTGCTCTTGTGCTTCAGGAAATAGATCCAATGGAATCTGGAATAATCATCAATGATGACCATCCAATAGCAGAATCCTTTGTGCAATTTAGGGGTGATTGGCCCACCTACATCAGTGTGGATGATTTGAATGGCACATGTTGCATGTGCACTGGTTGTGGGTTAGAATGGAAGTTTCTTCATCTTCCCTAGCATGCATGGTTCACAGAAGGTTGGATGTCCAGTAATGGAGTCAATCCCAGGGAGTTGGTCATTTGCTATCATGCGCTGTATGTGATCTATGCCTATGTGTCCCATTCTTCAGTGAAGAAGGTTGATATCCACTGTCATGAGCACTTGGTCTGTGAAGGTGAGAGGAGCGCCTTCAACATGGTATAGACCGCTCTTATGCTTCGCAGTTAGGACAAGGCTTGCGCTGTAGCGAAGAAAGTCACGCTGATCATGAAAGTGCTGTTTTACACAAGCATCTCATTACTGTCTACAGCGGCTACCAAGAAATCCCTATAGTGAGCATTAGCCTTTTCGCTTTGCCAGTACCGTTTTTGCTCCGTGGATCCTTGCCCTTACTGAATCTCACTATCAATGTCCCCCTGTCCATTCCATTTCTGTCTAGATCCATTGGTGCATAGTATATTCGTTTCTGCTGTTACTAAATCCATGGCAGAGTTTACCTTATGTCTCATGTGGCCACTACTCGCTGTGTGCCTCTTTACTAAAATCATGTAGTATGTACATCTTTATTTCGCTACCATTCTCGCTATGTATTCCGGCTGCTCATGGTACATGTTAAAAAGGACTCTTCACACATACCAGTACTTTTACTTTCCCCCTATGGTACACACGGTACTTAGGAATAGTCACTACCACTGTTACAGTTGTACGTACCCCTATTCATTTTCCCTTTATCTTCTTACTTGTATATCATGTCACATGACTCGACTCGTATGCTCAACGCATCTGTACAATACATGCCTTCCTTATTAGGATACGCAGTTACATTCTCACAGCTACCTGGTCTGTGCGTACATATCTACCTATATAAGCACAGTGTACTTGTAGTAGATTCTTTACTTTAATCTTACTGGGTTTTACCTGGAACTTCCTTCGCTTAGGTCTCCAACCTAAGTCGTCCTTGAAACGTCTCTAAGTCTAAGCACTCCTTAGCCTTAGTCTCTGTTCTCGTAGAACCTCTCAGACTTGTCTTTAAGGCTGAACCCTTGATCGTACTCAGAACACGTTCCTTGTACTTTCACCTTGTCCTCTTCTGGACATTGTGAAACTTCTCAGCAGACCGACTGTGTCTTTTCACTGTCGCTGGTGACGCCATCCCAGTCGTAACAACCACTGTCTCTTAAGGATCTCTTTACCACTGCACACACCACTGCTCTTTACCGCTTTCCCGTGCTTCACTGCTTGCGCTACGCTTTCCCATGCTTCACCACTTGTTTTACCGCCAGTTTCCCATGCCTTACTGCAGTTTTACTGCATGCACTACTGCAGTTTTATCGCTCGCACTACCACTTGTCTACCGCTTTCCCATGCTTACTGCTAGTATTACCGCTAGTTTCCCATGGACCGGAGGTCACCACTAGCCTCTCGCTACCTCCGATGGCATTCTCGCACCACAGGTTGGGCATTATCGAACTATATTAACTTAGCATTCCCTTTAGGGTCGAACATTCTTGCCTCACAAGAGTAGCAGACTAGGTAGAGTGCAAGACTCACATACTAGCTTAGGCTGTGGTTTATCTACAGCCCAGGCTAGATTGTATCTTTACAGTGCCTTTGTGAACCCCACAATTGTCTGCTGAGGCGTTAAAGCATGTGGACATCCATGGTGTGCAAGCTTGGAAACTGATATGAGTGATATTGTGAAGGCCAGTGTCTTGCTACTTAAGGGTCTTATATAGAACATGTATACAGTGACAACACAACTGTACAGGGATAAGACTTCTTGCCAGTCCTTAAATACATGGGCTCTGACTTTTCTACTTCATGGGAGATAATGTGCTGAGTTCTTGGGTGGGTATCTTTCAATGGTCTTTCTCTTGAAGATCTGCATGAAAGTGTTGAGTTTGAGATTTGGAGTAGTGTTATATAGTAGGTATGTTTCACCCTAGTAGATCGTGTTTCAACCTATGAAAGTCTGTTTCAACTTTGTTGTGTTCTCCAAGTGCATGTCTCCCCTTCTGTTGAAAGAGAGTCTTTAAATCTGTATATGTAAAGCTTAGTCTGAGAGCTGTTAGATATTATATAGTCAACCCCCATAAGGTAGTATATAATGTAGAGTAGATATAGATTTCTTAGTCTTACTTCAAGGCTAGATTGCCTGCACTTTTATTCTTATGTTGAAATCTCACACAGTAGGAGACAAGAATGAAAATGGGCTCCTTATATACCTTTTGGAGGCCCTGCTTACTAAGCATGATTCTACACATATATTGGTAAGAAACTTCCTATTTAGTGTGTTGAGTCATCTCAGGGATTGGTCATGCAAAAGCTGACAAACCAAGCCTTTTGGGTGAGCTTGCTCATCCTTTTTTACTAAGTGCATTACAAATAAAGTTCAAATCTTACAAAGATCTTACAAAGCATGATAAATCATGACAAACATGATGAGTCAAGTCTGAAAGTCTTATAAATCATAAAATTTGAGGATAGAAAGTTCTGGAATAAATGAAGAGGATAGAATATGAAGGAACTAAATCAAAGTTCAAAATATAAGAGACAATCAAAGTCTGAGCAAATAATAGGGCAACTTAGAGATATAGTATGGACTATTGGATCTTTCCTATCACTCCTTCTTATCTTAGCTTTATCTTAGCTTGGTATGAATCTCATATCATGTATGACACTGGTATGTGCAGTGCATTAGATAGTTCAACATCATATACCTGTCTCTTTATGGTAGTGTAAAAAGTGACAGTTCCTTTGCCAATTGCATACACTGTGGAGTCATCGCTGAAACTGATCTTGTGTGCTGGATGGATTACACAATATGTATGTATCTGGTTTGAACCAAGTGTGGTGTGGGACCATGTGCAATGAGGTGCCTGAATTGATGATGATGTCCAAATAATCCTTAGTGACAGACACAGAATAAGCCTGAACATGCTTTGCCAATGCCTTAGAGATATGTACACATTCTCTAACTGTGGTGCTCTTAGTGTCTACTTCAGAGTCTGAGTCTGCAGGTGAGTCCGCTTTCTTTGCCTTATCCTTCTTTTTCTTATCTTCCCAGTTTGACTTCTTTCCTTCCTTGAGCGTGCAGCTCTGCTCCTTGATCACATTGCAGTCACATGTGTCATGCATAGCTGTCTGATGGAGTGTGCACTATGTCTCAGGTTTCGCTGTCTTCTTAGATAGATGATCTATAGATAAACACCTATAAAACCAAATATCTCCACGGTCAGTGATTCAGACAAATACCAATGACTGATAATGTGGTTGTACGTGGGTGGCTGTTTATGTTCCCCAGGCTACAGTCAGCAAATGAGTCACTTCTGTGAGATCAGCAACTCTTGGACAATAACAAAGATTCTTAAAACAACTAAACTTTAAAGAAAAACACAGAAGCCGAACAAACTAAGAAATGGAAGTATTCGGCCAAATTACTCTCTTCAATGGAATGCAGGTGTTCTGCAACAACTGTGCTTCTGCAATTTGTGGGAAGTTACAACAATCACCTTCTCAGACAAGCAGATAGAATCCCTGGTCAAGACTGATCAATGCTCCAAGAGTCTCTAGCTTAACTATTGAACCTGCTGCTAAGGAACTCACTATGAGTATTAAGCACTTAGCAGGAACAGATGTCCTTGGATTTCAATACCAAGCCCCCTTTCAATAACTAGAGTCTATCAGTCAATGAAGACCTTAACTCAGTATCGCTACTCAGATGTGCAAGATAGAGTGTTGCTATCAACTTCTGAAGTCTCTCCCACTAAGCTACTCTGGCCTTAGATGGACTAAAGAGACAACACAAATATCAGAAACACAAGGACACTTAGCACCAACAAACTTCAAAAGAGAGAGAGAGACCAGCAATCAAAGAAAAAGAAGAAAAGAGAAAGATTCAAAAGAAACAGAAGCAAGGAAACAGACAACAGAGAAAGAAAAACAGAGAGGAAGATGATGAAAGAAACTAGAATGAATTTGTCAAAGAAAAAAAAATTGTTGTCTTGCTAGTTATCAGACACAGTGAGCTCAGGGTCTTGCTAGTTGTTGAGCACAGTGAGCTCAAGGTAGTGCTGTCTCACAGAGTAGACTTCCAATCTTACTGTTGTTGAAAATGTACTTGACAGTGTACTAATAGTGCTGGTCACACTTCACTCTCAGTTATACTTCTGAGGGGGAGAAAAAATCTCTCTTTTATTGACAAAAGGTGGGTCTTATATAGACAAAATGAATGGCTATGCTACTGTTTTCCCACGTTTTGTAGGGGTGCTAACCTACCCTATTTATTGAATATTGTCATAGTTGATTTGTAATATGCTCAAGGGTGTGAGAAGAAGTCATGTGAGATATCGATGGCTATCCTAGGAGGAATATCAATTATGTAATATTTGAAGTATAAATTTGCACTTTTTTGTAGATGCATAGAAATGATACAAGTAAAACATAGTGGGTTTCATGAGTTTCACTGCAGGGTAACTTTATGTAATTATCTTTCTGGGGTCACCTGACATCTGTGGAAATCTTATGAAGTAGTTTCTGGAGCGAAACATACATAAACACACCCATGAAAAATGAATTAGAAATAATAAGCGAAACTTTTATGAGCAAAAAGAAACTTTCGGTTCTGAGTCATGGATTGATTTCTGAATAGAGGAACACTAAGCTATTATAGTCCTGGTACTATTTGTCAGCTGCAGTAGTGCTTAGTCAGCCATGCACCAGACCAGTTTGGTGCGTATCATCATGCTTGCAGCAGTATGCACAGTTGAGGCATCAACAGGTTGGTATGCAACCTCTGCAATGACTCTGGTCTCAATTGCATTGAAAGTGAGGTCCTTTTCTGTGATGGTGTTGAGAACAGAGGAGGCAAAGGTGAACCAGTCAGGGGTGTCAGGGAGGGAGCACATAAGCACAAATGCAATAATTTTGGAATCAATTGCAAAACGCATGCCTGTTAGGCATGACTCAAGACTGTGAAACTTTGCAATGTGGTCACTAATATCTGCAGTACTATCCCACTTCAAAGCAATGAGTTGCTCAAAGGTATAATAGGCATTGGCAACACTTGACATATTGTGAATGGTTGCAAGTTCATCAAAGAGTGCTTTTGCTGTTGCACATGCTTCTGTCTTCACAAGGAGCGCATCTGAGATATGATCTTGTATGATACCATGCGTTTTTTCATCATGCATGGCCAATAATTCTGTTGTGCTACTGCTGGTAATTGATGGAAGTGGAGCAGAAGAGGCTGAGGCAGTGGAGGCATTAGGAGTGGTGGTAGGAGTAGTAGTGGCAATGGTTGAGTTAGAATCTGCGCCTGTGACAACATGCAGTACTTTCTCTTGGCAAAGTTTTCTGGTGATGTGAAGTTTCCATAGCTGGAAATTCTCTGGACCTGTAAGGACTGGGGTTGCAAGGGTGTCACTGGTGGAGGACGTGATGTCCAAGAGGTGCATGACCTTGTGAGTCGTTTCTGAGAGGTTGCTGGCTAGTTAGTGTAACCAGGGCTCATAACCTGACAAAACTAAGTAAAAGTGGTGTATAATGCACTCAGCCACTATCCAAAGGAAGGATGAGAGAGTGACTGAGGGAAACATACACAACAAGGGTCCATTATATGATAGGAACAATGTAACAAACATATTGGCGCTGGCCTCAAAACCTTACCTTTTAGCACTCGTCTCACGTCTATAGGAGTTACCACTTGTCCATGGCCATCTTACCCCTTTAGCATTGCCAGCAGCATCCCACGCTTACCGCACACCGTACCAACTGCCGCACCACGTTCCACGTACCGATGTCCTTCCATGTCCTTGCTGCGTCCACATAGCTCCATTTGGTGCCTTGTTTTATGTTCATTATCACTGATTCCACAGCAAGCCTCATTACATGTTGCCTCGCGCTACATTTACATACAGTGGTTACTGTACTTGAGTGCTACTGATTTCACCTAGCGCATTCCAAGTACATACGATTTAGGATATAAGCACCGCGTACCCCGCACAATACAGTACCTCATTTTCACTGTACTATAGGTCAGGATTAGTGTCTAGCTCTGGATCTACCCAGTAGTGGACTCAGTCTTTAAAGTTCTTTACCGCTCGTTAATCAAATACACTTGTTCACCGTTACTGCCGGCACACGCTACATTTTCAGGCTTTATCTTCACAACACTAGTACCACTACCAACAACGCTAGTTCTGGTGGCATCACTGCTGACCGCAGCAACTTACTTACCGCTGACTACAATGCTATATTCGCACATTGGTTTGACTCGAACTTGACCATACTAAAAGGCATCCCCCTTTAGGGTCGAACACTCTTGTTTGACAAGTGAAGCAGACTAGATGGAGCACAAGACCACACATACTAACTTAGGAGGTAGTTTATCTACAGCCCAGGTTAGGTTGTATCTTTACAATGAGCTCACTAAGATACCATGAGGCTTGCTTGAGAAATCCCTAACCTCTCCGCTATTACATGTACACCTGAGCACTTGTGAGGTGCACTCAAGCACATGCGCGCCAAGAAAGCGCACAGTGATGCAAAAATGCGCTTAAGCGCTGTCTTGTTACTTGAGGGTCTTATAGGTGAAGGTGGAATACAATGACTATCATGATTGCAGTCCAATAAGACTATTAGGTGCCAGCTCCTCAAGATCACGGTCTGTGACTTTTCTACTTCATGGGAGGTAATGTGATGTTTGTGGGTGGTCAAAGAGTAATAAATTACCTTCTTGATTGATTACTTCCGATAGTAGGGATTGGGAAATAGGTTTATTATAACTAGAAATATGTACTGAGTGGCTCATGAATTTGTGTCTCTTCCTGTAAAGAGAGGTTGTAGATACAAAACTTAGATAGAATGATAGTTTGTTGTATAGGCGATCCCTGTAAGATAGTATACAAATTAACTGAATGTGATATACAATATATATGATGGTTTTCAAGGCAACTCGTAGGCCTACACTTTCTTCTGGATCTCACATGTATTGAGACAGAAAGGTGAAAACTCCAGCACTTCTGATTCTTATGGTTCCCACACAGTTTGGGACAAGAAAGAAGAGGGAAAAACTTATATATTCAAATACAGATGGAGTCCTTATATACATTTTGGAAACCGCCCTTACTAAGCATGACTCATAACTGGATTGGTAAGAATATGCTTACAAACCAAGCCTTTTAGGTGTGATGAATCAGCTGCTTACTAAAGTACATGAGTAAAATATTACAAAGCATGGTGGAATATTACAAAGCATGACAAATCATGACAAATCA
The DNA here is from genome assembly GCA_016800925.1 of Suillus spraguei. Lineage (NCBI taxonomy): Eukaryota > Fungi > Basidiomycota > Agaricomycetes > Boletales > Suillaceae > Suillus > Suillus spraguei. The sequence goes on along the minus strand of JABCPU010000311.1, from coordinate 13,400 downwards.
TGATGAGTCATGTAAAGTCTTTACAAATCAGATATTACTAATCACATGACATGCTTACAAACATATCTGAGTGGCTTAATAATGAAATCTGATGGCTGAATAAGCACAGAAAAATATGGAAAGAGATGGAAACATATAAATACAACTAAATAGAGTGTGAGAAAATAGTACTGTCCTTATAACTGTGAAGTATATCCTTATACACTTCTTTCCTAATCATGTATACTTGTATATGTCATGGTATGAACCACATACCATGCATGACAGCGCATTGAAGTGCATTAAGCGCAATGGAGCACATTGAAAATGCGATGGAGCATGCACATGCACAATGAAGGTGCAGAGCGCACATCAAAAAGTGAACTCATCTGGTTTTGTCAGTCAAGCTGTTGCCTTCGAGATCCATCCTGACATTGACATAAACTCAAAGGCATTGAAGGATATGGTTTCAATTGAGCCAGTTTCTGCAGTCTCTGTTGACTTATCATTTGTGTTGCCCAATGATGAAGACGCAGATTGGAATTACTAGATGACAATTGTTAACTGCGTTTTCATTATTAACAATGTTAATAACATATTTTTAACTAGTTAGTAACACAAATGTTAGTAATTGTTATTAACCCATGTTAATTATGGCCCAGGAGCGCCCCATGTTACTAATAAATGTTAGAAATCGACCGTGAATGATTCACCGAGCCCTAGTCCGAACAGACTCTTAGTAATGCATGCTGAACCTGCGCTGCTATCTTCTGCGAGCTGGGGGTGATTGAAATCAGGAAGAAGAGACTTGTAAAGAAGGGTGGTACACATTCAGCTCAAATGACCCATGTATATTAATGGCACTGACTTGTGCTGATCAAGGGATGACATCAATTTCGCATCTGAACTTGTCTAAGCTTCCAAGTCTTCATGTCGAAAACAGCGAGAACGGACACGTATCATGTATAGCTTAGCAAGACACTCGTTGTAACACACCTAAATCTTGTTTAGCATTCTCATTGTAGTATTTTAGCTGAAGTACCCTCTTTCGGATACACATTCAAGTTGTTACTGTCCAAGGTTTATCCGAATGTGTTCTGTCCTCCTTTAGAGCTCGTTCGGTAACCGTTTGTATAAGCCGAAATTTTGTTTGTGGCGCAAGCATCAGCATGTAAGCGGAGCTTGAATATGATTATCATCATTATCAGTCCTAGTTCGACGAGTTGCTTGATCCTAGTTGTAATATCATCTGTTCATAGTATGCAGCCCCCTGATCAGCCCCTGCTTGGTCCCTTGTTCACTAACCCCCTTACCCATATCAGCGGCTTCTCACTGCTCCCTGCACTCAGTCAACTGACCAGAATTTGCAACAGCTGGTGGTCCGCGAGTGGATTATTCGCTATATTGTACTTCTTACCAGTATTCTTATTGCCGCAACCGCACAGGTGGTTCTTCCATTGGGGCAAATACACCGAGCCCCTGAACCATACTACACCTCAGCACTGTCTGGTCATGAATGGGTCATGGAGTTCATTATTGGTCATCCTGAGTGCATACACTGCGAGCTCAGGATGCATGTCCATGTTTTTGAGAGTTTGATAAATGAGCTCCATGCCCTTGGTCACACAGATTCACAATATGTCTCGCTTGAAGAGCAACTAGCCATCTTCCTCTATTCTTGTGTCACAGGATTAACAATATGACACGTTGGTGAACGCTTCCAGCGCTCAAATGATACATTTTCTCAGTACACATAATTTATTTGAGAAAAATATATTGGTTTTAATGCTCTTGTAGGTATTTTCGCAAGATGCTTGAAATATTTTCATCACACCCATTCTACCACCGGTATATTTCTTTTCCTGGTGATGATGATCCTATCCCTGCTGAAATTCGCAACAATCCAAAACATTGGCCATATTTTGAGGGTGCCATAGGGGCACTAGATGGTAGCCACATTCATGTGTTCCCTCCCACAGTCGAGCATCAGGTCTATCATAACTGAAAAAGATTTATTTCGCAGAATTGCCTTTTTGCATGCAGCTTTGACTTGCTGTTCACATATACATTGACCGGCTGGGAGGGATCCACGACTGATGCATGGCTGTGGGATCAAGCGCATGAAGGTGGTTTGATGGTTCCTGCAGGCAAATACCTTCTTGCAGATGCAGGTTTTCCCTCCTGTAAAGAACTACTCATGCCTTACCATGGTGTTTGGTACCACCTCTGTTAAGACTGTACTCAAGGGTAGAGAGATCCGAAGGGCTTTGGCCTCAGTTCGTACACTGTGCCCCTTTCTCGAGTAATGCCCTTATTTCAGGGAGGAGTTGTTCGTCCGAAGACCCGGAAGGGGTTGCGTGACGGATCCGGGTGTCCGAAGGTGTCGGATATAACACGTCCGAAGGTAATTCGGAACGTAAGGAGAGGACAGAGATTAAGGCTAGTTTCGGAACGAGTTCCTAACTAGAAACTAACGGAGATGGACTATCCGAAGATAGAGTCGGAGGTATAGACTATAGGAGTCAATCCTAAGTCTCGGAAGGTGACTTAAAGCGGAGAGTGGCTTAAGTCTGGAGGAGGCAGAATGAGTAGAATCTAAGATGATATTCGAACTAAGGTTCTACGGAGATCTACAAGTGGTTTATATACAGTAAGTTTCTAAGACGGATAATTAGCAAGTCCGGGACCGAGGGCTATGTACGAAGTGTAACGGAAGTCTATTAGTTATTGCACAGCGGATCAGTAAGCATGAATCGGAAATGAACACAGGAAACGGATCAGTAACACAGGACGGAAATATAAACAGCCGGAGTACCGGTAGTAGGAGAAATGACGAAAGGAGATAGACGCAGATGTTCACCAGGGAGTTAAGGTGCAAGAAGTGAGTACATTCGGGAGGGTGGTCCGGACAGGATCTGTGGACCGGACGGATATGGAAACGATCGGATCTGGACGGATATGATCGGATCTGAGATTAGAAGTATGGTATATGACAGTATCCCCCCCTTAGGGCCGAACCCCTGAGGCACAAGAAGCGTCGATCCGGATCGGACAAGATTAATGCGAGACGATGGGGAAGTTTGATGGTTGTAGTGCTGAGTCTGTAATCCAACAGATATACGGACGTCAGACGTCCGAAATGATTCCTACCCCCACTTCATATCCTTGTTAACAAAACTTGTCTCCTAACATGTCTGGAAAGAAATCCGATGCCCCTAAGTCTGCTGCTGACCTTGTGGCGGATCTGGAGCAGCAACTGGCGGCTGCTAAGGCTGCAGCGGAAGCCGAGGCGGAACGGAAGCGGAAAGAGGCGGAGGAGCGGAAAAGGCAGGAGGAGTTGAAGCAGATTGAGTTGGCGGAGATCCGGAGGGAGATGGAGGAGAAAAGGCGGAGAGCACTGATTGAGGCTCGGGTGAGTGCTGTGGACTCTTCCGGATCCGGATATTAATGGGTTTGGTAAAGGCCAAGGCTGCTCCTGCGTCTGGGGCAAAGGATGGGTACTGCTCTCGTTGCGTCACTAAGGGCCGGATGTGCCAGTGGGATGATGCTGAGAAGAATGCCATGGTGAGTCGTCCGAAACACTTCGGATCCGCTGATTTCGACGTTTCGTAGATTAAGTCCTGTGACGTCTGCCGGAAGGACAAGGCCACTTGTCCTGGAAGGCCCGGATTCGTTAAGGGGCCTAAGGGCCGGAAGAGGCAGCGTCCTGCTGGTACTCCGTCTCCGAAGGGCAAAGGCAAGCGCCGTCAGAGGAGTCCTACTCCGGATGTGGCGGACGTGGATGTCTTCTCTAATCCAGTCACTATCGAAGGTACGGATGAGGATTTTGTGGAGTACGATGATCAGGCTTGGGTGGCCGCTGCTAATGGCATCATTGCTGAGTTGGCGCGGACCAACGACTTCTCCAAGATGGTATTGCGGCGGCGGAAGGGAGTCGGATTGCCATGGAGCGGATGAGCTCCACCATGGAGGCCTTCCTCCAGCAACAGAGGGAATTCCAGGCCCTGCTCATCGAGGAAATCCGGACCGGATTTAGGCTTTCCGTTTCTGCCGGATCCGACAAGGATGGCGCTGGTGAGGAGATTGGGGAAGAGGTGGCGGATGAGAATGGAGGGGAGATGGCGGATGGAACTGGGGAAGAGATGGCGGATGGGACTGGGGAGGAGACTGGGGGTGCCGGAGGTGAAATGGAGACTGGTGCTTAGTCCAGATCCGGATTTCCGCTACTGCCCTCACTGTACTTATATTTCGTTATGTACTTTTCAAGCAATGGGACCAGGCTTGTCCGGATATGCTGAGTGGAAATCCGCTACGAGATCTGATGCATTTCCGAGTTCTGTGGCCAGCAGCCAGGAAGTTTCTTCGTCCGTTCCTCGTATCTGGACCAACGGACGAGGTATAGAAGTTGACAGTGGTGCCTACGACGGTCCAGTTTAGAGTCCAGGATTTCGGATATCTCGTACTCTGGTTCTCCGTCGACTTCGACTGGTGGCGGAGGAGGCTGGATGCGATTGGGAATGGTGTTCGGAACTGCTGGCTCTAACTGCGAGACATGGAAAACGGGATGTACGGAACGCATAGAATCCGGAAGTCGGATGGCGAAAGAATGAGTACCCGGGCGGGATATAATTTCGAATGGTCCCAAATTCTTTTCCGAAAGTTTCTTCGACGGACGGGTGGAGCGGAAGTACTTGGCTTTGATGAAGACTTGTTCTCCAATCCGGAAGTCTGGAGCAGGCTGTCTTTTAGCGTCCGCGGGTCCTTGATAGCGTTTCTGAGCTTCGGACATCTCATCTCGGAGGAACTGGTGAAGTTTGTTAAGGTCTAGGGCATATTCCTGGGCACGGATGGAGGATAGGTCGCGTTCCGGATGGATGGAAATGTTCGGATGATAACCTTTATTGGCGAAGAAGGGTGAAACTCCGGTAGTGGCACTCGGAGCGTTATTGTATGCAAACTCTGCGAGGGGCAGTAGCTCGGACCAGTTGTCCTGCTGATAGTTGCAGTAGATCCGGAGGTACTGTTCCAGCGTTTGGTTGGCACGTTCTGTTTGTCCGTCCCTTCGGGATGATATCCGGATGTGAAGTGTAGGACATGTCCAATGCCTTTCCTAGGGAACGGAAGAAGTGGGATACGAACTCTGTTCCTCGATCCGAGGTTACATGGGACGGGACTCCATGCTTAGAGAAGACATGGAGGAGAAATAGGCGGGCGAGATCAGGAGAAGTGATGGTGTCGTGGGTCGGGACGAATATGGCTTGCTTGGATAAACGATCTATGATGACGAGGATGGCTGTAAAGCCGGATGAGTCCGGAAGTTGTTCAATGAAATCCATAGAGATGGAATTCCATGGTTTTTCTGGGACGGGAAGTTGCTTGAGTAAACTGTAGGGCTTATGTCTCGGAACTTTGGCTCGGGCGCAGGATGTGCAGGATCTGACATACTCTTTGACAAAGGCCCGTACTCCGGGCCAGGTATAGTTGCGTCGGATGAGCTCGAGAGTGCGATTCTGTCCGAAATGTCCGGATAGGGGGTGGTCATGGCAATTCCGGAGGATGCGAAGTCGTAGATCATTGGTATCCGGAACGTAGATGCGGTTGTCACAACAAAGGAATCCACCATCGTCTATTGCCCATCTCGGATCTGAGGGAACCGGAAATGTGTTTGTGCAATGGGGTCATTAGGGAGTGCTATCAGAATGTCTTTCCGGAGGTGTTCGGTGTCCATAAGAACAGCTGCTCTTAGGACCGGAGTTGCTAAAATGGAAGCTCGTAGGGACGAAGCTAATTGTTCCGAAGCAAATATTGGGCGGAGGTTGTGAGGGTTAATCTGAGCGTAGTCCTTATCCCCTCTTTAGGGTAGACGTCCCATCGTCTAGTGAGGGAATCTGGCTTGACTCCGAGTCTTCCAGGACGGTAACGGATAATGAGGTTGAACTGATGAAGGAACTCGGACCAGCGGGCCTGACGACGGGATAGCAGTTTGGTGGTAGAGAAATACTCAAGGTTCTTGTGGTCCGTGACAACATCTATAGGCTCGGACGAGCCTTCTAGGTAATGGCGCCAGGTTCGGAACGCAGCATAGATGGCTAGTAGTTCCTTATCATGGACGTCATAGTTGAGTTCTGCACCGGACAGTGTCCGGGAGTAAAAAGCCACCGGACGAAGTTCCGAGTCTGGGCACACAATGGATAGTATTCCAGCGATAGCATAATCCGAGGCATCAGTTTCCACAACTATAGGAACATTCGGAATCCAATGCGTAAGCACCGGAGCGGACGTGAAGGCTTTCTTGAGTGCGTTAAATGATTCCGGCATTCCTCGGAAAAGTCCCAAGTGACGCCCTTGCGAGTGAGTCGAGTAAGGGGAACCACGATATCCGAGTAGTTGAAGATGAAGCGACGATAGAAATTAGCGAATCCGAGGAAAGATTGGATGTCCTTGACTTTCCGAGGCTCTGGCCAGTCTATGATGGACTGGATTTTCTCGGACGACATCGTCAAGCCATCCGGAGATAGGAGGTAACCAAGATACTCGACGGAGGAGGAGTGGAATTCGCATTTCTCGGGTTTGGCATATAGTCGGTGTTTACGGAGACGTCGTAAAACTTCTCGGACATGTTCCTTATGACTTGCAAGGTCTTGGGAATAGATAAGGATGTCATCCAGATATACAACAACACATACGTCCAGCATATCGGCAAACACGCTATTGACAAAGCGCTGGAAAGCTGCCGGAGCATTCGTGAGGCCTTCCGGCATCACCAACCATTCATAGGAGCCATAGCGCGTACGGAAGGAAGTCTTCCACTCGTCTCCTTCTGTTATCCGGACGAGGTGATATGCAGATCGGAGATCAATTTTGGTATATACCTTAGCGCGGCTCGGGGAGTCAAGAAGGTCGGCAATGAGGGGTAACGGATATCGGTCTTTCTTGGTGATGTGGTTAAGGCCGCGGAAATCCACACAAAGGCGGAGGGATCCATCCTTCTTTTTGACAAATAGGACGGGGGCTCCGTGGGGAGAAGATGAGGAGCGGAGAAGTCCGGACGAGATGTTTTCGTCAAGGAACTTCCGAAGGGCCTCAAGCTCTACCGGAGAAAGAGAGTATATGGTTCCGAGAGGCGGACTAGCCCCTTCTTCCAACTCAATCTTGAGGTCGTAGGGTCGATGTGGGGGAAGTTGTCCGGCTTTGCCTTTGTCGAAGACATCCGCAAATTCGTGGTAGTCGAAGGGATTCTGGAGAGGTCTGGAGGATCGGATGATACGGATGCGGATCGAAGGTTTACTTCGGAGGGACGGAGGTAGATGCTGAACTGAGTGGATCCTTCTAACTTGCAGGCACGGCAAAAGGCCACTGCGTTTATCAACGATATGTTAGGGACTGGGGTACCAGCGGAGGGTTCGGATTTGGTCAGAGGCGGAGTCTCCGCCACGGATGGGGTGCTCTGATGCGACGGAGATTTTGGAGGGGAGGAATCTTCCTTGGGTGGAATACCCGAAGGTAACAGAGGGTCGGATTGGATTTTCCTGCCATGGTCGGTGTGTCCGGAGGCAGCGATGATGCGGATGGGGTTAATGGCACTCCTTGTTCAGTAGTTCGGAACTCGATGCTGCCCAATACCCAGTCAATCAACGGATTGTGTCGGGTGAGCCAGCTATATCCGAGAACGATATAACATGAGGAATCCAAAGGGGTGACGTAGAACGTGTCGGAAGTGATTACACCGGAGGAGAATCGGACGGATAAGTTTATGGCTTCGACAATATTGTTATTGCATGTACCATCAAATAAACGGAGTGGAAGCGGAGGAATCTGATAGGTAGGAATTTTATGTTCTCGGACGAAATCAGTGTCTATGAAGCAGTGGGAGGAACCACAGTCTATGAGGGCCGGAAAGTCAGATATATTGGAGAAAGATGGAAGAGAGACATATGGACACAGAGAGTTCGGATCAGGAAGAGTTACAGCGTTGAGTCGTAGTTCCATTGCACGGGTTGGGCCAACGCGACCCTCATCCCGTACGGAGTCAGGAGGGTCGCGGACTAATTTTTTGCCTCATCCGAGGCTTCCGGTTCCGTTTCCGGAGTGAGCACAGCGGCGTGGCCTTTGGCAGCGCGCGAAGTGGATTTGGTGCATTCCCGGGCAGTGTGACCAGGTCCGCCGCAGAACATACAGAGCTTTTTGTCAAAACGTCTCTGACGCTCCTGGGTGGTTAGCTTTCCGTCTGTACCAACAACACTAGGAAGATCCGAAACTTTCGGGGTAGAGGATGCTGTGGAGTATGTGGGTTTATTGAATTTGGGCGTATCGGATCCGGATGAGTTGGAGTTCGTCCGGTCGGATGTTGACTGCCTGGGAGGATTGGAAGAGGTGGTTCTACTCTCTCGGGTGACTTCGCCCCTCCGTTCCCAGTAACGGGCATCGATGGTCTGGGCGAGAGTCTTGAACTCCGAAAGGGTAGTGGGCTTACCCATGCGACTAATCTCATCCTTGATTCGGGCCGGAAGTCCATTGTAGAATTGGCGTCGTAGGGCTCCGTCTCCCCATTCGCGTACTTGGGAGGCAAGTCGCTGGAATTCTACAACGTACTTGTTGATGCGTTGTCCGTCACGCATGTGGAGTTGTTCTAACTGCATCTCTGCGTCTCCGGAGGGATCGTGTGGTCCGAAATTGGTTTGGAGCTCGAGCATGAACTCGGAGTAGTCATCCATCCATCCGGACGGTTGCTATATCCGTCCGAAAGGAGGTCCGGCTCAAACCACTCGAGAGCCATACCCTTAAGGTAGGATTGGGCGAAATTTACTTTAGCGCGTCCGGAACGGAAAGCGCTAGGTTTGCTCTGGAAGTTGAGCTCACATTGGACGAAGAATGCCCGGAGCTTGCGAGGTTCGGACCCATCGAAGGTATCTGGCTCACGGATTTGACTTTGCTATCATCCGAGGTGGGGGTGCGACGGCTACTGCGAGCGAGGTGGTTAATGGCTACGGATAGTTGGGCTAGGACCCGGTCCTGAGGGTTTAGGTGGATTTATCTTCTTCGTCATCCAGGTCCTCGTTGTCCGGATCATCACTTCATCATCTGGTAGATTACTGCGCAGCTCATCATCAAAGCGAATGGTCGGGCGGAATTGGGGTCTGGGTTATCCGGGTTCCGAGTGGTGTTATCGGATCCGGTCTGACTTGACGGGCGGAGATACTCTGACCTATGTCGCTCATGCTTGCGCGGCGTTGAGAGAAACTGGTAAATGTTTGGACGATGGGTGTGGGATCTCGTTGGATCGGACCAAGTCCGGCTCCTCGGAGTGTGTTTTGAGCTTTACGGGGAGGCATGATATGGGATGGTTGCTAAGTTACTCGGAAAGGTTTGAGTTCGAATATACTGTTAAGACTGTACTCAAGGGTAGAGAGATCCGAAGGGCTTTGGCCTCAGTTCGTACACTGTGCCCTTTCTCGAGTAATGCCCTTTATTTCAGGGAGGAGTTATTCGTCCGAAGACCCGGAAGGGGTTGCGTGACGGATCCGGGTGTCCGAAGGTGTCGGATGTAATACGTCCGAAGGTAATTCGGAACGTAAGGAGAGGAAAGAGATTAAGGCTAGTTTCGGAACGAGTTCCAACTAGAAACTAACGGAGATGGACTATCCGAAGATAGAGTCGGAGGTATGACTATAGGAGTCAATCCTAAGTCTCGGAAGGTGACTTAAAGCGGAGAGTGACTTAAGTCCGGAGGAGGCAGAATGAGCAGAATCTAAGATGATATTCGAACTAAGGTTCTACGAAGATCTACAAGTGGTTTATATACAGTAAGTATCTAAGACGGATAATCAGCAAGTCCGGGACCGAGGGCTATGTACGAAGTGTAACGGAAGTCTATTAGTTATTGCACAGCGGATCAGTAACACAGGACGGAAATATAAACAGCCGGAGTACCGGTAGTAGGAGAAATGACGAAAGGAGATAGGCGCAGATGTTCACCAGGGAGTTAAGGTGCGAGAAGTGAGTACATTCGGATGGGTGGTCCGGACAGGATCTGTGGAACGGACGGATATGGAAACGATCGGATCTGGACGGATATGATCGGATCTGAGATTAGAAGTATGGTATATGACAGGAGTCCCAACTCGTCGAGGACAATAAATGGATAGATGGTAGGTGACCAGTATCTGCAAACCTTGCACTGGTATTCCGCACAGTTCTTTTGATGATGCCCAAGTAGTCCACAGATGCGACATTTCATGTTTTCATCAGGATTGGAAATGGACTTGCGTAATGGTGATGGCGAAATGATGGGTTTGGGACTAGTGGATCTGGCGCGCTTCTTCCCCTCATTCCATTTCATACATTTTAAGGCAAGGGTGTTGTTGCGCCTGAGCTGCGCCTGCTGGGCAGGGGAAAGAGCATATGCTGACGTTGGGAGATCAGGGTGGTTCCTCATTCGGCAACCGCAAGAAGTTCGTCAGAAGAAGAGGGGGAGGTTATGCCAAAGTCTTTTACTAAGACTGGTGAGACAGGATCCATTGGACCAAATGATGATGGAATGGACATGGGAGGGTGAATGTGAAGGTCGCGAAGTCGAGGGCCGAGTGCTATTAATTCAGCAACAGGAATTCCTAATCTTTTTGCAGCTTCACACTGCTCTTCTGTGCAGGACTCATATAGCCACATGGGATGATCATGGGAGACTATGACGGGGGCGGTGAGATTGGTTGTTCAATAGGAGATGGGGTTCGTGGAGAAGTGAGGTTGGCTTGCATTTGTTGCAGATCAGTGATGGCTTCTTCGACTAAGTTTCTGGCCGCTCTAGTTTCGCGACTGATTGCTGGATGGTTTCGACAACCATGTTGGTGAGCTGTCGATCTCTTGGACAGCAGTACATAAGCCAGCAAGGGCGTCAAGACTAGAATACATGCGTGAAGAAGAGGGTGCTGGAATAGGAAGTGGCGTATCTTCCTGCGGAGAGGGAGGTCAGCAACACCTGCCCGACATTCGGCACGATGTGAATAGCTTCTTCAACATCGCTTTTAAAAGAATTGGGAAGCAACAGCATAGCATAGAATGAATGCATTTTTGAAGATGAAGGAGATGATGGCAGTATGTGATTTCTGTGGTTTCATTGGCAGTGGTTTCAATGAGGCGGCAGTGCAGATGATGTTGACGAGGAGTAAAGCGGGGAAGGCGCCTTTTTCAGTGAGGATTCTTTTGATTTCGAGAGCATGTCCTTCGCATAGAAGGGCGGCTTCAATGTAGGAAGTGTTGTCAATTTCAGTGGTAAGGGTTCCGTAGTTTTCTGCGTCGGAGTCAGAGTCATTGTTGGCAACAGTGACGGGGGTGATATATGCAGTGGAGAAAGACATTTGGAGTGTTGCTAGTTGATCTAGTGCTAATGCAGTTTGATTGACTGAAGGATAATCAGAGGGCGTGTTGCTTCTTATAAGCATTCAAGATTCGAGTGGAGTTCTTCAAGTTCTTTTCTGGGAGCCATTCGTTATCTCCTGATGTTACGAACTGGGGTGGCGTCACCAGCGACAGTGAGAAGACACACGCGGTCTGCTGGGAGTTCTTACAACGTTCCAGAAGAGGACGAGGTGAAAGTACAAGGAACGCGTTCCAAGTACGATCAAGGGTTCAGCCTCGAGGATAAGTCCAAGAGGTATCCGCGAGAATAAAGACTAAGGCTAAGGAGTGCTTAGACTTAGAGACGATTCAAGACGACTTAGGTTGGAAACCTAAGCGAAGGAGATTCCAGGTAAAACCCAGTAAGATTAAAGTAGTGAATCTACTACAAGTACACTGTGCTTAAATAGGCCAATATGTGCGCACAGACCAAGAGAAGTGTGAGAACGTAAGTGCGTATCCAAAGAAGGAAGGCAACTATAGTACAGATGCGTTAAGCATATGAGTCAGAGTCATGTTATGTAATATACACAGTAAATGAGGTAAGAAAATGAATAGGGGCACGTACGATTGTAACATTACCCCCGTATTATACTGAAAGTCACCGGCTTTCAATCACTTTGGTTCGCATAGTAGATGGGGTCGTCGCTCCATTCGTAATCTTCATCAGCAACGGATCCACTCATCATATACTTAGCTTCCTCCAAACCAGCGCGTCGTTTAGAGTCTCTTCTTTTCTCTGCACGAATGCGTTCATCGTCAAGCTGCTTTTCCCAAGCACGAAGTGCGTCATAAAATCCTTCATCTTTCCAAGTTAACTCGAAGGGAGGAGGCCCAACTCGGTTAGGGCAGTAGAGGGACAGATGAGTCGGTGACCAATATCTGCAAATCTTGCACTGATATTCCGCACAATTCTTTTTGACGATGTCCTAGCAAGCCACAGATTCGGCATTTCATGTTCTCATCAGGGTTAGAATAGGTCTTGCGTAGGGGGGATGGAGAAATGATGGCGTAGGACTGGTGGATCTAGCGCGTTTCTTTCCCTTCTTCTTCGTCATACGTTTTAAGGCAAGGGTGTTCTGCCGCTTAAGTTGTGCCTGCTGAGCGGAGGACAATGTGTATGCTGATTCGGGAAGGTCCGGGGTGACTGCACGCTCAGCAGCTGCAAGAAGTTCGGTGGGAGAAGAGGAGGAAGTGATACCAAAGTCTTTTACTAAGACTGGTGAAATGGGATCCATAGGACCGAATGACGATGGGATGGACATGGGGGATGGATATGAAGGTCGCGAAGTCGAGGACCAAGTGTTACCAACTCGGTTGCGGGGATACCCAATAGTTTAGCTGCCTTACACTGCTCTTCTGTGCATGGCTCGTATAGCCAATCAGGGCAGTCAAGAGTGACCGTGGCGGAAAGTGAAGAAGTTGATTGTTCGATAGGGATGGTGTTCGGGGAGATGCAAGATCCGACTGTGTTTGTTGTAGATCAGTGATGGCTTCTTCTACTAGACTTCTAGCCGCTCTCGTTTCAGCGACTGATTGCTGGATCGTTTCGACAACCTCGTTGGTGAGTTGTCCGATCTTTTGGACAGCAGTGTATAGGCCAGTAAAGGCGTCAAGACTAGAATAAACATGCGAAGATGAGGGTGCTGGAACAGGAAGTGGCGTATCTTCCTGCGGAGAGGGAGGTCGAGCAACACCTGCTCGACGTTCGGCAATGATATGAATAGCTTCTTCAACATCATTTTTAAAAGGAATCGGGAAGCAACAACATAGCGTAAGCACGAATACGTTTTTGAAGATGTATGAAGCGATGTTGGTACGTACTTCCGCGATGTCTTTGGCGGTGACTTCGATGAGGTGCTGCGGTGCGATGATATTAATGAGGAGTAACGCGGGGAAAGCTTCTCGTTCAGTAAGGATTCTTTCATTTCAAGGGCATGTCCCTCGCAGAGAATGGCAGCTTTCGATGTAAGAGGTGTTATCAATTTCTGTGGTGAGGGTTTCCGTATCGTTCAGTTCAGAGTCGG